>JARKHS020001265.1:0-46187 GCA_030143305.2 Amblyomma americanum | reverse complement strand
AAAGGTGCTTCAGCTTCCCTTTAAGATCTCTACGGAATTAAGTTCTTGGCAGGCAAGGATAATTATGGTGTGCCGTATGATATGATAGTGCTATCAGATTTGCATAGATATTGAAACGCCAAATGGCTCTTTGGAATGCTGCTGTTCGTGTCAAACGTAGTCGTCAAAATTTTGGGGAATCTTGTTTGTGATATCACGGTCGTTTCGAAAATTTAGCCATGTGCACCTGAGCCATAGGCCACAGAACCAAGTAGCTTCTGGGAGAATAAACGTGAACCTAGTGTATGCGTTTCTTTACGACTGTATGTTAGTGAGTAGGTTCCTCATTTGAAAGGAATCTTTAATCAGCCTTCCTACCTAAATCAGGATGAGACAATGCTTTCGGATTCAAAGCACGTGAGCAGTCTTAAGTGCCCTCGGTAATCTTTCATCCTACATGGTATATACACTTATAAACTTCACAGAGAAGGGACGAAAAGTTACCACGAATAAGGCTAAATGACATTGAGAAAGCAACACAATATTCATACCGCTTAGCAGCGAAATCAAAAATGCAAGGAATGAACGACTTTGGCGCACCTTCAAGCTATCCATTAGGGTAATGTGCTATAGGTCTCAAGGAGATGACGCGTATTCCATTTGTGAAAGTGCAAAGATCGTGGATAACACTAGCTTTGAAGCTTCAATGATAATGGTGCACGTGATTACTTTCATCTGAAATGCAGAAATATAGTCGCAGCTTTAGACGGGAACTTATGGTTTATGGGGGTATAACGTCCCAAAGCGACTCAGGCTATGAAGGACACCGTAGTGAAGGGCTCCGGAAACTTAAATCCCCTGGGGTTATTTAGCGTGCACCGACATCGCAAAGCACACGGGCCTCTAGCATTTCGCCTTCACCGAAATGCTACCGTCGCGGCCGGTATCGAAGCCCCGTTCTTGGGGTCAGCAGGCAAGTGCCATAACGAATGTGTCACCGCGGCGGCTTTAGACGTCAACTATTCAATATGGTGATATCGGGAAAAATTGGCTGTTACATTGACGCGAAAGTAATGTTAGGCTGTGAAAGCCATTAAATCCATTATCTTCGAGAAATCGTTGGGATTACAGGTGTGAGAACGAGAAATTGCCACTGTCCTGCACTTATAAGCGTTTTGATGAATGTGCCGTAATATGGGATTTGGGCCAGCTGTAAAAATATAAATACCCGGATTGTTCCTAATTTCAAAAATATTGCACAATCTTTTGCAGACTCACAAAAATTACAGCCAATGCGCGTTTATAAGACGTTAATAAAAGTAAAGAATACCGATGTGCTATGCACTGACCCCTAGGAGCTTCCGGATGTTGTTTTTAGAGGTGAATTAGTACCATTAACAGCTACAAACTAAACATGTGAAGTAAGGCAGGCATGACTGTACTAAACATGCAAGGCTAAAGGTTCAATATCCTCAGCTTACGTACAAATAAGGTCAACTTAATTTTATGCACGCCTTTAGCGAAATCAAGAAATATGCATGCAGTAACAAGTTTAAAGTCAATGAAGTTTTAGTAACCGTAAGAAGTAATACACTTTATTCAAGCAGAAAATTATGTGCGCAGCAGTTCGGCGGCTCGCCATGCCAGGCTTAGTTGATCCGCAAGGTAAACTACTATTTAAGAGAAGCGCTAGAGGAAAAAGTCTTTCGAAACCGAAGTCAAGAAATGCTAAAAATTTGTTAGCTTCAAGATGGTTTACTAATGGACAGGGATATTATGCTACGTTATTTATCATAATACCGATGTCAGAGATATTGGCCTAAAGGGGTTATGGATATCAGTGTCCTGTGGCTACTAGGATACAGCGGCATTGCCGGAAACGACGGAGCTGAGGCTACAGGTTGATCGGTCCACGGTAATGACAACAAATTCCGTATACCAGTGACAAGAGCTGACACAGCAAGACATCTGCGAGTGCTCGACCAAAACAAGAGTTTAGAGTTATGGTCTACCCCTGGAAACTCGACATGCGATTGCACCACGTCAGCCCTTTACTTCAAACCAGTGGACCGTGCGGCCTATTCCGCTGCGATGCTACGCTCTTGTCCTGGGAATGGCACGTACTAATATCCACTGCCTCTTAATCGCAATATCAGACTCTTTTGATTGTGAAATCTGCCGGTGCAATGACACTATTAAGGACCTACTTTCAGGCTGTTCCCGGTTCGGGCATGAGTGTGTCCTCCTGGTTGCAACGCTCCGTCGCTGAGATCCTCGTCCCGTACAGAAGCCAAGATTCTGGGTGCCGAACTCCGAAGGCACTTTTGAAGTTTTTAAAGGACTCAGAGTTGAGTTCGATGTTATAAACCTCTAGAGAGTCCTGTGTATTCTATTAGTAATCAACGAAGGACACGTGAAAAGCAGATCTTCCCTTCCTCTGTCCCCTTTCTTTCTTTCTATCTTTCCCTCCATTATGTTTCCCACGTGTCGGGTAGCCTACTAGGCATCGCCTTGTTAACCCCCCTGCCTTTCCCTTCATCTTTCTTTCTCTCTTGGGTGTAATTTTGCCTGTCTTCCAATCGATCTCTAGTGTTCATGCAGCTTTCGAGTATATCACTTTTAATTGTGAGGCAACTGTGGAACATTGTAAGATACTATGATCAAAATACGGTCGCGAATAGTGCATCCTTCCTATGGGCAACAAAATCTTACTTTTAAATTTTTTCCTGCGCTCGCTTCGGGTATTTTAGGATGCTATAAAAAACAAATGCGGTGCGTGTTTGATGCAAATTCTGAGGGAACTGCAAAGTATTTCAAGATACTTTTATTATTTAGTGGCTTTAATGTCCCAAAGCGACTCTGGCAATGAGGGACCTCGCAGTGAAGGACTCCGGAAATTTCGACCACCTGAAGTACCTAAACATGCACTGACGTAGTGAGTACACAGGCCTCTAGAATTCCGCCTCCATCGAAATTCGACTGCCGCGGCCGGGATCGAACTCGCGCCTTTTCCGGTCAGGAGCCGAATGCCATAACACTGATCCACCGCGGCGGAGCAAAATAGTTTTTTTAAATATACGGATGGAAATAGTGTAATCTTCCGGTGCGTAGCAAAATATTTCGTTTAAAGTGTCCTGCGCTCATCCGAGCATTTCTAACAAGAAATAGCATAAAACTAGACGAGACCCGAGGAGGGGTCTGCAGATGTATTGATTTCGTGGTGCAGTCTTACAAACTGTGAAAAAAAATATTGTTCATAAAGAACATCCGCTAATTAAGAGGTCTGTCTGCAATCTATGGGTAGGTTTCCTGATGTAGGACTCCGCAAAAATGAATCCAACTAGGATGAAACATCACTCACAAGTTCTTTGTACGAGCGTAAGGTGCATGATGGAAGTTCCGGAAGCAGATACTGCTAAAGTTTTTAAAATTATTTTTATAATTGTAGAATCCTACAACATTGAATTCATGCCACTTTTATTACTAGGCTGAAAATGTGGAAGCAATTTTAAACTTGATAAAGACGATAATGCTGCCTTTAACATATCAATTATTGCATTAGCAAAAAGCTAATCGGGTACTGGCTCTTCCTTTGTTGTAGATATACACCACCATTCGTGTTGCCCTTCACAGTGGTTTAGAAGTGCTTAGCACCAGTTCTTATGACACTTGGAAGGATCAAATGGAGGAACGAGAATCTGGCAGCTCGCGAATCTATACGCGCGGCAATGAGCGCCCATTGAACATTTACTTTTGCTGAAAACACGCTTTTTTCGAGCAACATGAACACTATTTAAAGTGAGGCTATCCACATGTTCACTTCTTCGCCAATATCGGATATCTGCATCAGGAAGTGTCTGTTTTCTCCGTCCCATACCTGCGTTCCATTATAGCGGCACAAATTTGGCATGAACATACGAAAACAAGTTCGGCTTACGCCGGTCGTAGTTAGTGATGATACTACACAGCTTAATGGAAGTACTATTCCCGTTCATAGTCGAATGTTGTGATATGGAGAAGAGATGAAGCGTGGGAGAGACAGACCACATTGAGAGACAAAAAGTCAGACGTACTAGCGCATTGTGCAACCTCAGCGATATGATGACCTGAGGCTGGCTGATCTGCTTAGAAACCCCTTGATGAAGGATTGCAATGCGCATTTTCTATTAGATTTGTTAAAAATCGCTTGAATATGAAGGCGCCGATAAAGTAGTTATTAAAAAATTCAAAAATGCTTGGGCTAAGCATTTTCTTAACTAAGAAAATTCAACGAAAGCTGTCCCAGCGGTAGCATTGCCGCTGCTGTTCGACGGCTGCATTACGGCCGCGGTTTCCAAGAGCCCGCCACGACCCGCTTCCTTCTTCACGCGGAAAAAATTCGAAGGTAAGTGAAGTGACGAATGACAGTGACCCGTACTAAATTCAGTGCTTTAGGTTTAAACGAACATCGATAGTTTTTTTACACCCACGGAGAATGGCTGCAAAACTGCAGCACAGTCGCTAGATCTGGCCTCGCACTGGCATGGTACCCGCGCTATATTCGTGCCCAAATAAGCAAGCGCACCAAACGCAGACAGCTGCTCTTGAACTCACTCTGCATCCTGTTGGGTAGGAGGTTCTAAGAACGCCCTCTTTGAAGCCAGCCGGCAGCGGCGTCGGAGAGTCGACCGCAAACGAGCTGCAATAGCAGCCGCAGAGCAACGCGCAGTGTTATCTGCTGCTCGTCGAGTGTGCTTCTTTCCCTCGAATTCGCCCTTTCGGAGGTTCTTGGCTGCGGACGAAGGGAGAGCGCTCCGAAACGAAGGCACGAAATATTGGAGGACACTTAAAATTCGCCTTTAAGGGCTTGGCGTGTCAGCGACTCCTCTTGCCAACTTAGGCAGAGGCACTGTTGCCTCTTTCACAATCACAGTAATTACGTGAAAAAATACACGACATGCATATAAAGTCCTTGTTTAATCACGTCATACGAACGAGCCTGCGTAGCCTATCGGTAGCATGTTTGAATCGCAACACAAGGGCCAGCGATTGGTCTACTGCGTAGCAGACTAAATTTCTACTTCTAAATTTCTACTTCGGCCTATCCCCAGGAAACCAGGCCGCCGGAAGAGCGAACCGCGGGAACCGGCACACAGTACGCCGATGAGGAGGCGGGAACGAAGCACGCGAGGAGATGCACGGAACAAAATGCAGCGTGAGCCAATAGGCTGTGAAGGCTGGGATGCGTCGCTGGTGTGCTGGCGCCATCTATTGTAGCCTCTTGTAACAGCCACCTTTTCGACCAATCCGGATTTTTCGTTAACGCCAACGCCGATAGCTACGCCAGCGTCAGCTTTTAGTGGTGTACAATCCAGAAATTAAATTTATTGAGCTCAACTGGAAAGATACTGCTCGGAATTACGGAGCAACTGGCCAATATTGGTGCCAGTGCATGGTCTATCTGGTTGTGTAGTGAAGAGAGAAATTAAATACGATAGCAAGGCGGGCGAGTTGGTGATACATATTTGAAAATTTACAACGCGGAAAAACGGGGATTTCAAGAGTAGAAAACAGGACAAGCGCTGACTCTCAACTAAAGTTTAATCATAGCAAATAGGAAAACATGAGCGCACAGGCAACAACCAAACATTAAAACCAGAAGGCACGTGCACTATGTTGGGTCAAGATAGGCAATCTCACTGTCACGCAGGAGCAGGGATGGTTTGCTGACACACAATCTTGATTTCTTTCCCATCTTCTATGCTTCTACGATTTCTCTGGTCAATTGATCAGGGTGTTTATATAATATGTCACTATAGTAAAAGGCAAGAAAACATGATTTACACTCCTGGAAATGATCAACGAAATTCGTGGAGCGGTTAGAATCTAATGAGTTTAGATGTTCTCTCAGTAGTGTATTAATACACCGTCCTATTTGACCTATGTAAATTTGACCACAGGAGAGCGGTATTTTGTACACCACGCCCTCAGAGGACGGTGAAAAATTATCATGCTTAATGCCACAAGGCGCTACAGATTTGTTAGGATTGCGAGCCTGATATTTAACACTTGAACAAATTTTATTGACCTTATTTGGTGCCGAAAAAACTATATCAACTTCATACCTGTGGGCCACATTTTTAAGACCATGAGAACGCCCGGTGTACATAGGGAAGGACTGCGAACTTTTTCTGTTTCTGTTCATTCTGTGAAGGTAGCTGCAAAGCCCAGGTTTTCAGCTTTTAACTATTTTATTGCAACCCAAAGTGAGGTGCTCATTTGGATAACCTGCATCCCTAAGCATTTTAGCCTCATCATCGAAGCTTTGCTTCATAGCATGGTGACAGGATTTTGACAACGCCGATGGCAAAGATGAAACAATTCCGCTTTTTGCTACCTTTGAATGATGCGATTTATAACTCAGCAACGGTTTTTCGGCCCGTGGTGAGTACTTCCAACACATGAGTCCTTCCTCTATAGGCAAACACAAATCTAAAATCTTTATCATGTTATCAGCCGGAACCTCAGTGCTTAACTGCAAAGCACATGCATTAGCTTTGAATACTCCTAACACACCAGACATGTGTCCAAGGAATTCTGTTTTTTCAATAAGAACTAAAAAATAAACCACGTATCTGAAAATACGTGACGTCTTCCCACTCAAACCTTTCTGAATACCTCTATCCACGAATGACAGAAAAAATATCACTAAGAGCAGGCGCCACTCTAGAACCTATACACACGCCCGCTTTTTGGGTATAGAGTACACCTTCCCATTCAATGAAGGTAGACTTGACATAAAAAGACAACAGCTCAATGAACCCAGCTACTGAAATGCCACATTTTTTACAAATTGTTCTTCATCATTGTTCGAAGTAATACAATTAAAAACAGAATTCATCAGTTCCTTGTGTGGAAGAGAGTAGAACAAATCTACCACATCTATGCTAAAGGCTGTACACAAATCTGGGTTTTGCTGCTGTAAAAATGTAACGACACACTCAGAGTTACGAATCAGAAAAGGATCATTAACAGATAAAGCTGCCAAATGCTTCTGTAAATAGCCGGAAACTTCATGTTGCCAGGTGTTCTTCTCTGTCACAATGGCCCGGAGCGGTATTCCCGTTTTATGTGTCTTAGCAGAGAAGAAAATCTTTAAACACTTGCTTTTTGCCTTATTGACACTGCCTTTAAGACATTCCAGATTCAAATTTTCAAGCAATTGCATTGCCATGCCTTTTACCTTGTTTGTGTTTGCCGAGACCGGTCGAAAGTTCTTCTGAATAGATAACATCGCCTTATCCGAAAACAACGTTTCTGGTAAGACGAAAAAACAACCCTCTTTATCAGCAGCTACCAATTGCAAATTATTCAAAACAAGGAAGTTAATCAGTGACCCAAATCTCTTCCTATGTTTAACCGCCGTATAAGTTCTGACTAAAACCGCTGTGCACTCCTGAACGCACCTGGGACGATGCTCATCCGAGAGAAAGCCTCGCAGTCATACGACACAGCCAAAAAGCGTTTGTCTTTCTTCTTCTTCCCATTCCTTCTCTTCAGGTTTACAACTTGTTGACATGTTACTTTTGCACATGGCAAGCGACCTCCTCATACCTGCGGATGGAGCTATCATTCCCAACTGGTGCTCTCGGTTTTCTTCAGTTGACGGCACTTCTCTGTCTTCCTGTTGCGCTGGTAAGATTCCTGCATTCATGCGTGAGTTGTATGCGGACATTTGTACGACGCTAATATAACGACCTTCAGTGGTTCTGAAAACCTGGAGTCCCTAAATATTAAGGCCAAAAAAGAAAAGCAAAATGTTAAAATGCACAGTTTTTGTCAAACGAGCGCAGGCAATCGCATATGATCGGAAAGGTACTCGGAGAACACGGCGGGGCTTGTGCGGCCCCCCGCGCTCTCCGACGTTGCATGAAATGAGAAGCACGTCCTTTTCCATTGGCGTTCCATCAAAGGCGCAGGCATTGCGGCGTGATCACCGCGTCACCCATGCACCAATTTGCCTGGAATGCACTCAGAGACCTTTTCGTATATTTGGCATATTGTGCTGCATGCATATGATGCAGTAGACGCCTTGCATGCTCTGTAGTGAAACTTGAGATGGTGGATCGGATGTGTACGAAAGAAGTGACCACATGAGCGAACTGGGTCTTTGCTGGGACAACCAGCAAAAGACTTAACAATGCTTCTGAAAACGAATATGAAAGTTGTGTCTTGCCAACACATTGAGAATTGTTGCTGTCACAAGACTTGAGTATGCATCTTTCCGCCCTTAAGTTTTGGACTGGTGCCCAGGCCGAAGGTTTTTTCCGTTCTTAAAGAAGTCGACCTTTCGATTCGTCAACGTGACTCACGATTCACACAGAAACGTGTCTTCATTTCGGCAGATTATGCAAATTGCTTCAAACAGAGTTCTTTGCATCTCACCGTTGGGTCGGAGGGGTAGTGTAGTGTTATGGAACAGTGGTTTGTGCCCCTGGCACCTAGAACAATGGACCGCAATGTTTCATGGCAAGGTTAACAAGCCGCATGAACTGCGATGTTCCCAGAGCGTACATTCTGGCATCCTCCCGTCTGACCGAAGAATACCCGGCAACATGACAACGGTATTTTATATACCATTCCGGAAGGGCTTGTAAGCGCGAATTTATTTGTGTGCATTAAACCAAACGTGGCCTCAATGCTCCTGGGGATTGGGATGTTCACGTTTGCACACAGGCTCTTCATGCTTGTACGTGACGTCATGCCATTCAGTTGCATTTTTCGGCTATATGAGACAGCCTGCGTGTAACGGGAGTCCACTGGACGCTTATACCTGTCTCGATTTTTTCATGTTTTTTCCGTCGCTTTTGACACTGTCTTCAGGACGCAGGCGGTCACTGAAACGAGCATTTGCGCAGGATAACCCACTGCTTCAAGGACTTGCCTTTCGATTCCTCGCACAAGGTGTTTTTCAAGCGCTGCATTGTGATGTTTTGTATTCTCAAAAACCCTTTGACATGAAAGTCAGCGACAGCATCAACTTTCTATCTAAACTCATGAACGCAGCGGGACACCCTGCGCAAGTGCTTGTTTCGGTGGAGGACGGTGTTCTCAAGATAGTTGCAAAAGGAATATGAAGGGACAGAAAAGCACGAGACAGACATAAGCCGCCAACTGTCTTTCCTAAACTACAGACCACCTCGGAGAGGCTAAAAAAAGTGGCCAAACGGCATGACGTAATAGCTGTGTTTTCTGCTCCGAACAAACTGAGGAGCCCATGCGCTAAGGTGAAGAATCAAAAACCCAGGAGCGGTGGGAGCACGTGCGGGATAAAGTATGCGCATAAGTTCGCGCCTCGCTCTTCAGGAATGGTAAATAAGGTTCCATCATCACTATGTGGCCGGGCATCAATCGGCCAGGTGGCACGATGACGGAATGAAAGACTCCAGGAGGATCGCTGGTCATGCACCTTGTTAACAACGCCAGGAAACCTTGCAGCACGTTTCTGTATTTTCAACGGTTAAACCGATCTTCCATAACACTTGAGTCTTCGATCGGTTCCGCGAGGCAAAGAGAGTTGTTTTAAGCCTTTTCAGGATATTCTAGAATGTATTTAATGCCCAAGTAAACACTCAGTCACGCTGACGAAGCGATAGGTCGACGTTTTAAGCTTGTGCGGATTCTCCGCGGATTCCCAGCAACAAAGAACGAAGAGACGCTGACTCAAGCCCACTGACGCGATCAATATTTATGGGCTCTTTCTTTATTTTCGTGCTTTGAGCAGGTGAAATAAAACAAATTCCGCGGGGAATAAAAATTTGATAGGTGACGTGGTGTATGTCTGTGTGTTTTTTTCATCCCTTGCTGAGTTGTACCAGAGTGACATAAAAAACTAACTAGCGCCATTAAGGGCTTTACTGACGTCTACTATAGGTAGAAATTTGGAGGCTATAAAAAACTCCCGCAGCAAGGTACGGAAAAGCGATTAACAATTGTAGCATTGAGATTCATAACAATAGAGGCGTGATTAGAGAGCAGACACCATACAATGATAACCGAGTAGAAATGACAATATGAGACATGTAACGCTTACAGCCGGTAACCGATAGGCCCTTATTGTAGCAAAGAAAAAAATAATTGAAGGAAAACATTAGTAGAATTGATATATAGACATGTGGAAAGATAAACTAGGAAAATGCAAAAAGTCTGGAACAGATTTCTCTCATCTTAGCCTAGGAGCGAAAGAAGACAGCCGGGTCATCGAAAAGTCGTTTTCAACTCATGCCCTTAGCGTTACGTTCCACTAGGTTTCCGGACGCGGTTAACAAGCCGCATGAACTGCGATGTTACCGGAGCGTTTTAATGTGACATCGTGGCTCTAGGAATACGTGTGTCGTGCCACATGACAGTGGCAACTTGCACCCTAGGTTGAACATGCGAGGCGCACAAGAAATTCTGTTAGGTGTCAGTGAAAGAGAGCGTGGCCCTGCAGTGAATTTACCCTGACAAGTGGCGGCTTGCATAACGGGCTTTATATCAGTGTGTTCTTTAAAAGCCTTGAGCAGACATCACAGCACTGTGTCGCTGTTGTCAGCAGATTCTTCAAGAAATTCGCCCTCGCGCGTTATGAATATATTTTAGTGGGTAATTTTGTGCACTTGCTTATACCGACGATTTTTTCCTTTTCATATTCAGGTGTCAGCAAATTTTATAACCTTGCTGATAAGGTGGCGCCAGACTGGTGTGTCTTTCTCTATATGTGGCGCACACTTCCTGCACCTGGTGGCTGTTATAACGGACATCATGGCTACTTCTCAGAAAACGGTGTGAACTTTGCGTTCTTTTTGACCTACTAGTTGGCGGTTATTCGTAATAATGCAGCGTACCTGCTCTAAAATATGTGATGACCAACGCTCAGCTAAGGAGGCCTTGAGAGTTCTTAATCGAAGAAAGAGAAGTCTCTTTCTTTTCCGCCATTTTTTTTTGCAATTATAGCCCAACTTCTACGCGATGATGTTCCGAATGCATTGAAGTCACGCCTCCTCTCTTGTCTGGAAAGAGGAACTCTCTGTACACGAGGGCGTTTCCTATTATGATGATAGTGATATATTTGATTGGCGCAAAGACATGTTGGGCAAAGAGTGCCATGAAAGAAACTTTTTTTGTCCAACGAAAGTGCTCTTATAGACCAAATTTTCAAGCATTTCACCTGAATGGAGCTGTGGGTCAGGCTAATGGAGTGCTTGCCCCCACTGGAGACCGGTGGGTACTCGGCGGCACGGAGGATCGAATCCCATGCCTCCCGCATAGGAGGCTTATGCTCAAACCAATAGGTTGAGGCTGCAGTCCTTTTCCCTTTGGCTTCCTAATTTCAGGTGTTGACAAGCCCCCCATATCACACGTTGGCATGTACTCGTACCTTCAATAGAGATTATGATGCATGTAGATTGCTATTTTTCTCGACAACCTTTTCTGGAAATGAAGCGAAAGCTACGGAGCGTAAACGCATCCTCTCTTCCCACGGAGCGGAATATAGCACCCGTTTCCAATTATTGTTCTTATTCTGAAACCGCAGCTAATTGTCAGTATTCGTTATTTACTGCACATTTCTAACGCAACTGCTAACTGTCAACATTGAAAATCATGGAAGAAACAGTTTTCTTGAGAACTAATTTACAGGGCACGTCTAGTTACTCGACAGCCCAATAGATGGCGCAAGCTGCTACAGTGCTGAAATCAACTCACCGCGCAACAGAAGATCGCCAGGCGGCCAGGCGTACCGTTGTGTGAAGAAAATAAATTGTGGAATGACACAGTTAGGGACTCTCCACCCCTGTAGCTTTCTCTTCATTTCCATGAAAAGCAGTCGCCGAGCGCACTAATTCCCAGCTTGTGTATAACATTCACATTCAAGCAGGCAGTGTTCACCGGAAGAATTGTTAACCTAGTAGGTAACGCTACCTCGGGATTTAATGCCAAAGCTATACCCTTTCGTTGGCGGGTATCTCGCTAGTTTTATGGTTGCTGATACTCTGTAAAGTAAAAAAATCGATCGAACCAAGGTAAAAGGTTAATCTGAATGAACCATTCGGCTTATATGTTCTCTCCACTTTCAACGATCTGTGTCACATGTGAAACATGGCGCAAGGAACCAGAAAACTTCGGAGAGCATAGCGTGAAATTTCCAGTAAAAGAAAGACAGGAGGTAGGTAGACACAACTCTCGAGAGTTGCCCTTCACGAAAGAGCGCTGGCCTATCATGGCAACCTATCGGATTGTGGCCCACGTCAGCAGGTAACCGGATACACGGATGCGAGTCACGGCACGCAAATATATATAAGCAAATTATCGTGTTTCACGACCACTTCAGTTTCCTAGGTGTTTCGTGCCATGTTTTTATTATATTCTTGCTCTTCATGAATACCTCAGTGTTGCTCTTGGCTATCACCAGCTTACCAGCTTGGCTCTCACCAAGGTGCCACTGAAGTTCAATGTAACCTTAAGGCGCCTTTACTTACGGCTATCTCTTCTTGGTTTCCCACCTATGACATAAAGTCAGTTATTCGCTTTCAGGAGATCATTCACTGCGTCGTCAGCGACTTCTGCAAGATGGGGAGGACAATTGATGCCGTATTGCTCGTGACGGTGTCCGGATGTTTTCTGCTCTCTGGCTGCCAAGACACGCCAGAAGTCCGGCCCTCTGATAAAAAGGTAGAAAAGGAAAGTTGCCACATTGCAATTTCTAGCTGTCTCACAGGCATTGTTAAAAGGACTTTTAGAACGCTATGCATCGACAAAATCGTTCTGATAATTAAATTTTAAGGAAAACATTCATGTTCCCTGTGAAAAGCAGAACAGAAAATTTTCTGTTATCGAAACAAAATTCTTGGTAGTATTTTGGGATCTTCTGTGTCCTCTGTGACGCAGAGTTTTCTGCGTCACTGTGAAGTCCGCTGTCTTACCATCCGAACCAGTTCTGCCTTGAAAATAGACATGTTCGCCAAACTACACAAAAATTTGTCGAAAAGACGGGATAATTTTTTTTTCGCATTTTGGGACCAGCACTTTCATATTTTTGGACTGAGAACTTCAGCAGAAATAGCCTGGAGACGGGAAGAAAGAGGTGCTGGTGGATGTAGTGGTTTATGACAGATTAAAAAGAGCAGCTAGCTGCATCTTGCCTAGGCTACTTATATCCCGCGGGTGAACATAAATGGGATATATAGGGCGAGTGCGCGCGCCTCAGAACAGTCTGAAATCCTGTGTATGCATTGCATCATAAGACATTTGTACAGCGTGAATGATAAAAATAGGAGGAAGCTTTAAACATTTTGGGCGCCATTATTTATGGCGTACCTCCCGATTAATGCTCGAGAGGCCTTTGAAGCAAGTACTGTATATCTAAGCCAGTAACAAAACACTCATCTGCAAAGTAGTTGGCCATTTGGTTTTCTTCAGGATATAGCTGTGGTTCCCACTTGTGATCGCTCCCAGACTGTGAGGGTTAATTCTGCCACTGTAAACGCATTGCTCTAAGCATGGAAATTAGAACGCCGTATACTATGAGTAACTCGGGACTTAGTTAAAATAACAGAAAAAGAAAACTTAACTTTTAGTTTGTAATTAAGTAATTAGTATCACAATAAAATTATACAGTTTTCTTGCTCAGTGCCAACACCAGAAAAGCAAGTATTTTTGTAGGCTGAAACATGAAACACAATTTCACCAATTACCTCATAATATTTGCTGACAAAAGTTTTAGAAAACTCAGCCAAACCATGAAATAGAACACTTTGGAGCCTCTGCTAATACCTGCCTATGCCTGTGCGATTACCGTTTTACTTTAAACCTTGAAATATGCTTTAAATATACTTCCCTGATTTACAAAAGTGACACAGGAACAAGCTGGAGCTTCCACATTGAGAACAGAAGCTGATCGCTAGCACAGCTGTTCGTACTACTCCGCGAGGCAGTATTCACGTTCATAGCGGTTCAGAATTCAAATTGTCCCTCCTGGTGTACATTACACATTTATTTGAGCCTTTCAAATGAATACGAGTAAGATATCTCGCAATGTCGCCGGCAGCTTGCAGCACTTAGGTATAAGTGACAAAAATGGTCCATCTCAACTTTCATCAGCTATTTGCCTAGCAGGCCATAGCAAAATAGATATATATCATACCAATATTTAGAGCACAAATATTATTTTAAAAGCTACAAAAATTAGGTACATTTTGACTTTGATTGCATCTAGGGCTAACCTGAAAAGCTAGTTATCGACATTCCTTGCCTGAAAGAGCCTGCGACTGCTGCTTAAGAAACAATTCACAAATTTGGTGTGGACGATTCGCACCTTCGCCTCCACCAAAAAATGGCTGCCGCTGCAGGGATTTGATGCGAAATCTATGGGCTCAGAAGCCGAACGCCACAGGCAGTGGGCCACCGCAGAGGAGTGAATTATTCGCACAGTGTGTCTTCGGTTTCGTGTTATTATTGTATTTTGTGTATTCTTTGACATTAATGTGTCTTTGTACTAGTCCTTTATGCTGGAACCAAAAAGGGCGGCAAAAAGAGTTGCTAAACCAATTACTCACACTTAAATAAATCTGCCGCCTAAACAGACAAATTAGAATTGAATATACACATAAAAAGAAAAGTGTGCTACGCACTCGAGCTACCTAATAATAATTTCGAGCTTTCCCGCGTATTGCCTTACGTTTAGCGAGTTATGCTATGCCGCAGGTATCAAGTGACAGAAACGAAGATAGGCACTCGGCGTTTGGCAGAATGGCTTGCACCACAGTTTTCAGGTAAGAAATCCGTGCAATTGTCCACTGTTTCACTGCATAGCTGTTATCTCTCTTAGCGGCTAGCTCATTTAGAAATAACGGCTTTTCGTCACTTTTGGGTAATTATTGCGCGACGAAAGAAATGACTCCTTCATGTGTACCATCCTCTACTAAAGCTCTTTCTGGACTATTTTTTGGCACGAGTGGGGCAATGTAGGCTATTTTTATTTTGTGTTGGCCTGCACCATTCGGTTTTAGGACCGAACATATAAGAAGGTACGTTTATCGGCGTTTCGTAATCAGTTCCTGTTGTGGGTAAAAATTAGCCTTTGATTTTGCATTTTTCTACACTGGTGATGTCGAATTTTTTTACTATGAGAACAGATTCAATATAGCCGTTGTTAATTACGTTGTAATCTTCCATTCAACACGTTGACTAGTTCGAAGCGCCCTTGTAAGCGTACAGACCTGCTGAATTAAGGCAAAAATAACAAAGCAAAACCGTGATCGAAGTGCAAAGCAATAAATAAAAATTGGCGGTGGTTTAGCTCTCGTTAAACATGGAGTGACGCGATAGCTACAGCTGGCCAAATGTAACTTGCTCAGTTGAATAACAAGTCAGTCTTTCGCCGCTAGGTTTCGCTAGGCGTTCCTTCTTCATCTTCGTCCTACATAACGCGGCGCATGCGCACAGCTGTGGCATCTCGGTTTCGCCCAGCAGCAGCAGCTGCTCCGCACCACGTGGCTGGTAACGTGACCAACCTCGTAGCGGCGGCGGCGCCGCCACCACCGTCGCGTGCCACGGCCACGATCACGTGCCACCGCCACGCTGAAGGCTCGAAATGCTACCGTCATATAGCTATCGCTACAATACGAACGCAACTCCTTTAGCCAGTCTTAAGAGTGGCACTTCACAAACATCGTCAAACTTTTTGTTCGCTGCTCTGCTTTCAGGCACGTTTGGAATGCTGCCATCAGGGAAAAAGTGGTGCACGATGATTTGCCCCTGTTGGGCGACGCCCTCCGCTGCCGCCCTCAGATAAGGGCTATGACGAAGTTCCAGGAAAAGTAAGCAAACAGTTGGTTGCCACGGGGTGTTTAAAAGGACACTGAAGAGGAATTAACATTTAGCCTGCCGCGGCAGAATTTGTCGATATAGATGGATATCGCTCATTTTTTCATCCAAGACCTTTGAGGTTTGGAATGTAATGACATGCATGAAATGCCAGTGAAACATGCTCTTATTAATACAAGCTTTTTTAAGTCTTCCATGTCTTCAAAATATTATTTTCAAAATTAAGTTCTTCTAAACAAAATTAAAAACAAAACTTCAAAGATAAACTTGTATCTAAAAACAGAACTTTTAAGAAACGTAAGAATGATTGGAATATATATCCCTATTCAATAGCGAATACTTGTGAGAAAAAAAAGTTTTATCTCATGAAGTTTTCTGGCAATAAATAATTAACTTAAGCCATATATTGAAACGCGATAAGGCACGAGACAGTTAGGGAAGCCCTTCGCAGCGCAGGTTGCATCAAATCCACTCAAAATAATGCCAAAATTCCATAAACGAGACAAAAACGTTGCTACATTGAACACTCTTTCTTTTAAGAACGCTGCTGAGTCCAGCAAATCGAACCCAAATAGGAAACTAACCGAGCCGCTTCTCCCGACATTGTGAGGGGATTCCACTTTTCTTCTTGGCCCTCAGTATTATGGTTCACATGATGAGGCAGCATCCGCAGTGTGACTGCTTCCTGCTTAGATCGTCGAGAAAAAAACTGTGTACACAACTTAACTCGTCGCTTTTCGAGGTGCGTGACACGCTGGCGGAGGCGGCCGTTCTCAAAATCAGCGCTCCGCTGTTTTTACAGAGTTAAAAAACCGCCGCCATTATGAAAAAAGGAAAACTTAAAAAAACGAGACTCTTTAGCTCAAAGAAAAGTAACGCAGCATGTTCACAAACAGCGCGGAAGAGTTTGAATGCGGCGTTTGCATTCATCTTTATATAGATAGATAAAGAGGAGGAGGGAAAGGCAGGGATGTTAACCAGAAAGGGGTTCCGGTTTGGCTACCCTGCACTGGGGAAGAGGGATTAGGGGGCTAAAAGGAGGAAGAGAGAAGGGAGAAAAGGCCTAACACACACACACACACGCACAACGCTGTCACAATTTGTCACTCAATCCAGTCGCTCTCAAGTAGGCAAAGAGTGCCTTGTATGCCTTGAGGGCAGTCGACTGCTGTGGCCACGGACCGAGGATCTTTTGCTCTGTTAATGGGCGAGGTTCGAGGCGGTCCAGGGCACAACACAGTGTATGTCGTGCACTCGTAAACATTCACCTTTAACGTGTTTGCAATGTTCTATGGGCACGGTAGAACAGTTACATGTAGGTAAGCGTGTTTTAACATTAAAAAACCTATTGTGGGCTATGATAGGCGGCGTAGTGGAGGGCTGCACATTAATTACAGGCGGAAAGTTGGTGCACCGAGTTAGTCGGTGGTACTTCAGGAGCGCGAATTATTTGACAAAGAAACACGGTGACAGAAATACAGAAACGAGCACCCCTCCCAACATATTAATTCAATGAAACCTGCCCGATTTTTACCCACAGCGCCTACAACATTAGCAAGGAAGCCTTTTAACATTGAGGAACCCAAATGTGCAGTGAAAGGTAACTCTAAGCCTAGAACTCATAAAGAAAGCTACCTCTTTGATACTGCGATGAAGACTCACGCCTCATCGGGAAAAAAAATCTGTCATCGCTCATAAAATTCACTCATTGGCTTGAGTGACTTGACATCATCAGACACGAAGTGAGGTCAGTTCTTGTGAAGCGATAGCTCCTCCGCTGCCGCGTTATTAAGAGTCCCTGGAATTTGTTTCCTTGTAGTGCCATTTTTTCTGTTTTAGTAAATTTTCGTGCATGTTCATCAAGGCTTCTAATTAATGGCACTTGTTCAAAACGGGTACAAAGCTTCGTCACTGAATAAAGCGAATTGGCAAAAAAAGAGCACTATTATACTCTGTCACGTTGTTGCGTTACCGCAGCCGGCCGTTAACACTGGGGCCGTTAACTCTGCGCCACATACTTTTTGCCACACAATAGCGGAAAACTGAAGACCACGCATATTACCGAATCGACGTATGTTTTTTAGTGTCGCACAGCATTCTCGCTCGGGAGAAGCATATGGTCTGCTTAGCGCTAAAGTTTTTTGAGCTTATGGGGCGCAGTGAAAAGCACAATCACATGGTCTTTTTTCACGAATATTCTTTAGGTTGTGCGAAATGGTGCGACCATTGGGGTCACACCCACAATTTCCTTTTCAAGGGGTGCCTGAGGATGACTTCAAAAGCACCAAAGCGCTTAAAATAATTTATGCAACCTAGCTCCGCATAAGCGTATTACGCGAGCAAAAAAACTTAGGTCCAGGAAATAGTAGCCTGATTTTGCGAGTGACTTTTCAAAGCAAAGGCTGAGTACTTCTCTCTTTATTAACCTTTAGTGACTGCAACGAAATGCTAAGAGGGGCTGGTTGATACGAGGCACACTTCTTCGGCAAACATCGTTGTTTGTGAGTAAAAACTTGATGCGAAGATAGAGAATTTCGTCTTCAAAAGTCACAGATTAGCACAAAGGTATGAATTTATTCTCAACAAATGTAAAACTCTGGCTGACTTCTTGTTGAAAAGCATTCTGATCACAGATAAAAAAATCTTCAACAAATACAAAATACTGAAACCTCTCAGCCATCTAGTGACTCGGGAGTTTTTTCCTATGTGAATAAAAAAATGCTCAGAAGCGATGGTGAACTTAGCCAAAGGCGTATTCCTTTTTCATGGAAAGGGCTAAGTCACTTTGACAGAACTGACGCCGCAGCGTAGAAGCATCAGACGAGGAAAGAATCGGTTTTGCATGCGCTTTACTGACGAGTGTTCTTAGTTATCTCGTTTTTAAGAAAACACGGAACAGCACGAACATAATGGAGCGCACTTCTGTGCTTTTCTGTCCTTCTTTCCTTCATGCAAGTGCTACAAGACTATGTAATGCGGGGGATTGCGGAAAAATTCCAGAATTAAGCATGCTCGTTTTACTGCGAAACTTGGCATATGAGGTAAATCCATTTCCTTAATCACGTGTATGTGTAACCGCGTTTATTTCAAAGAAATAGATCGGCGTTAACGCCCGTCTGGTCCACCTTTTTGTGCTGCGGCTGCCGAAATTCATTAATGAGCCTGATTCTTCATTTCATACGAAAATAAAATATTTCAGACATGCGTTTACTTTCTGCAGGGGAAGCATATCTATATTTACTTTTTAAGTACAGCCGCAAGACTGCTTTCTAAGTATATGCCAATCAAGCCCTTAATTTTAAGTAAAATTCCTAGACAATATATTGTCTACGTGTCAAAACAGTTTTGGCGACAGCTAGAAACATAAAAAATAGACGAAAGTGTGATTACGTGGCCATCTATATATATATATATATATATATATATATATATATATATATATATATATATATATATATATATATTAAGCGGGACGGTGCTTATACCGAATCTTATTGGAAAATGTCTCTTCGTGCGGGATGTGAAGCCTTGTGGGATGTGAATCATGAGTAATTTCGTCTCGGAACAGTACCATTTTTTGTTCGCTCTAACGACGCAGCAATTCACCTGCTTGTTGTGGTATTTATTTGGTAACGCCGAGGAATTTCAATGGCCGTTCATAACGATTACAGTGCAAGTTAAAGTACCCTAGGTGATTAAAATTAGTCAGGGCCGTCCACCATGGTGTGTTTCATAACCTGAGTAGCTTTTGATGTTAACCGCCGTAACGAAACCATAACGATGACACCATTATGAGGGTTCGGGAGACCTTTTTAACTTATCGGTAAATATAGAAGCTTTATTACCATAATAAAACACTTAAAGCGGAGAAAGTGTACCGATAACTGACACAATTCAAGGAATACAATATGTTTAACTCCATGATCGCGGTACAAAACGATATTTATGTTGAGAAAGAAATTCCTAAACATCCCGTACCCGTGGCATCTTGCATACGTACATGAATAATCGTGTTATTCATGCGTATGGAGTTCGCACCGATTCTTACGATATCGCTTTAGCTTTCAGAACCACAATGTGACGTTTCCAAATGTGTCAGATGTGACGCCGATGTGTTGCTTCAAATAATTGGTTCCCCAGAGGACGACGTAGAACTAATAAAGATGTCTAAACTTGGCCATTGCTGAAAAATCTTCGGCGAAAGATGAAATTGAATCAGGTCAGCGTATGTCGTTTGTGTTTGTTTATGAAATTTGTCAGAAAGGCAGCAAGCGCTTTCCAAGCAAGAATTTGAAAAAAGGAAATGTTTCAGACTTGGGTAAGTATCATATTATGCCATTAGGCATTTCACCCTCAACCACCCTCAATTATTCTCGGTTTGTTTATTAGGATACTACACGGCCCAGCACATCTGCCACCCGCAGCATCCGCGTTTAAGTTTACACGACTATTACAATTCTAGCAGGCTAATGCAGATGCTCATTGAACCGCAGCTCCTATACATTGGCATCTAGTAAAGGGTTTAAACTGCTTTGGGCGTGTGATCTGCACCCTTTCTAGGCATTCCAGAGGAAAAGGAGCGAAACATTTCATGACTTGTATAGTGCGCGTGATCTGGCAAGATGCACTCACCTGCGCAGCGGCCAACTTGGCTTACCAAGCATGCGTCATACTGCGAATACCAATCATTGGGTAAGCATTTCCACCTGTTGATATGTCGTAATCCCGGTGGTTTATTGGTGAAGCATTTAAGAAGGATCATTTTCGCTCTCAGCGCAACACGAACGGGACACAAGACGAAGGACTAGCACAAACAGGCGCTGACTATCAACTGGTTTTTTATTGAAGAACGAAAAGCATATAAATACGAACAGTGAACTACTTATCAATCAACAAAAGTTATCTGGAAGGCACGTGGGAGGTTAGATAGCTCAATTCCCTCTCGGATAACGTTATGGAAGGGCTGCTGATACATTTTGCGCCGTTCTGGTAAATATAAAAAGCTTCCTTAACTTCGCGTGTTAATTTATTGTTATGTCGGAACAAGATGCGCGTGTTCTTGTAATCGGGAACACATTGGCATTTTTTGCACTGGAAAGACGCCTGGGCAAGGGGGTCCCCTTTAGCTCTCCTTTCTGCATGATCCTTTTCATGCCTGCATTGGCATTGCCTGCTGTGGGAGCCTGTGTGAGACAGGGGGTCATTTTTTCTGGTATTTTCATGCTCCATCAAGCGTTTGTTAACGCACCTGCCAGTCTGGCCAATGTACATGGCACCGCAAGAGAAGGGGACCTGGTATACCACCCCTACCTCGCAAGGTATAGATGGCGACACATGACGCACTTGACAAGCATCCCTCTTGCTCTTGCCGTAGTGCCTCTGATTCACCTGTTTGCACATTGCGCTAAGTTTTTTAGGTGCAGAAAAGACGACATCAACGTCGTATCTACCCGCAACGTTTTTCAGCCCATGTGACAAGCAGTGTGCATACGGGACCACAGCCGGCTTTTTCTTTTTGGCTTCTTTCGGCTGAGCCCCATTCTTGAGCTGCCTAAGAAGTTTCTCCGCTGCCCTGGAAATGAGGTGATCTGGGTACCCGTTCACACGTAACCTGCCTGTTTGCGCCGAAATGCTCTCTCGCGTCCTTTCATGGCAAGATTTCCTGAGAGCTGATTGCAGGCAAGATGCGGCAATGCCCTCCTTTATGAGCGTTGATGTCGTCTTTTCTGCACCTAAAAAACTTAGCGCAATGTGCAAACAGGTGAATCAGAGGCACTACGGCAAGAGCAAGAGGGATGCTTGTCAAGTGCGTCATGTGTCGCCATCTATACCTTGCGAGGTAGGGGTGGTATACCAGGTCCCCTTCTCTTGCGGTGCCATGTACATTGGCCAGACTGGCAGGTGCGTTAACAAACGCTTGATGGAGCATGAAAACACCAGAAAAAAATGACCCCCTGTCTCACACAGGCTCCCACAGCAGGCAATGCCAATGCAGGCATGAAAAGGATCATGCAGAAAGGAGAGCTAAAGGGGACCCCCTTGCCCAGGCGTCTTTCCAGTGCAAAAAATGCCAATGTGTTCCCGATTACAAGAACACGCGCATCTTGTTCCGACATAACAATAAATTAACACGCGAAGTTATGGAAGCTTTTTATATTTACCACAACGGCGCAAAATGTATCAGCAGCCCTTCCATAACGTTATCCGAGAGGGAATTGAGCTATCTAACCTCCCACGTGCCTTCCAGATAACTTTTGTTGATTGATAAGTAGTTCACTGTTCGTATTTATATGCTTTTCGTTCTTCAATAAAAAACCAGTTGATAGTCAGCGCCTGTTTGTGCTAGTCCTTCGTCTTGTGTCCCGTTCGTGTTGCGCTGAGAGCGAAAATGAACACTTACCAACTCGCCCAAATTTCCGCCTTGCTGAATTTAAGAAGGAACTGTGTAAGCACCAAGAATGCATAGACATAGGACACACGCTTGGGTTCGTTAATTTTTAATTTTTCCTCCTTTTATTCAAGGACAATGCTGCTTTTCGAGTGATTCCTGCTACCCTTGTTGCCTTCATGTTCTTCGTTCGCATGTCAAATTATTTGTGAAGAGTGTTATTCATTGAACTTATTGTACTGGCAATTGTTATCTCTTTGGCGGTTCTTGCATTAGATATTGCCCACTTTGCTTGGCTCTCGATCAGGAGAACTTAGGAAATAAAAAATGTCAATAAATTACAGTGGCAAAAAAATTTGAAAGCCACTTTTAAAACATCGCTCACTACTCAAGACAACTGTTGTACAACATCATGTGTATCTCAGTGGTGGAGAGTTGTATTGTTTTGTTCTGTTTTGGTCAATACAGATTTTCTCCAGAGTGCAAATTGCTTCTTCTAGATTAAATTTATCCACCATATGACAAACATGCCCCAAATTCGAAAGCCGCACTCTAGGTTTAGAAAGGTCAAGTGCCAGTTACAGTTACAGTTAGTACTTTGTGAAAACGGAACATCTGTGCACTCTTGCTTTTGTTTTTCCGCAAAAACAAAAACCAAAGCTACGGCTGTATAAGCAGGCTTGCAACGCAGGGAATTCAGCATAGGATTTCCTGCATAAGTCTGAAGAAGCTTCTAACAAAAACTCACATCCGGACGAAAAATGTGTTCTTCACTGAGTTCTCAGCGCGTTTTTATTTCACAAGAATCACTTCATTTTAGCGTCAGCTGGAGCACTTCACTTTTTTAACGTTACACTGGAATATTGCGCCCAAAAAGCTATATATTTTAAAATTATCGGGAATATTCTCCATGAGCTTATAAATCTTATAGCAGCGTTGTAACGCAGATAAATTCTGCGTGATGTCATTTTCATCCGGACTGCTGAAGCCAGTCACGGAGAGCACAAATATAGCAACGATACCTAAATGTATGCTTTCAACCTTTCCACTAATTATGCAGATTTTCCTAGCTGCCTTTGGGGGGTAAAAGCTGCTACAACAATACAGTTTTGACTGAAGCTTCTACAAATCAAACCTGGTTACTCATAGGACGCAAAAACTTTGCACACGTAATGAAACGACTTTTATAAAATTGTCTTTTCGATGACATAGGCTTTCAAGGAGAATTTGTAGAGTTCGAACAGTACCCTTTGAATGAGGGTGTTAGCCTGCGCCAATCACTTCCTAACAGACTTTGATCAGTACTGGTAAGGGGAAACAGCTGTTGATGGGCATATCAGGTGGTATCTTATAATCAGGCGAGAATATTGAGCACGATATTTTTGCAAACTCTTAAATTGTGCTTTCTTACAGAAACAGTGGTGCCTTTCTACTGTGTTTTACGCTTTTTATTACACTCCAACTCACCTGTAGTTTTTAATTGGCTATCAACGCTATATATCTGCTTACTGAACTCAAAAATATTTGAAGCTTTGTCGAAATGCGCAGGAGGTAGTGCTTTGCAGCATGGGAGCAACCGCTGTCTATCGTTTAGATGGCAGTTGCTATTACTCCGTGTGTCGAAAGCACCACCCTTGTATGTTTGTTCCGCAGTATAAAGAGGAAGGCTACTGCTTCTCCAGCCTGGCAGTAGAACAGATGGTTTTAGTCATTTGGACGAGTGTTTTATATTATTACCCCCGGAATTAAGTTACGAGATTAAGCAATAAATGCTATACCGTATTTTGGCGCCTGCTCATTTCGCCTTGTCCATCTCGTTATTCATTCTTTCAATGCTCTTTTACATAATTCTTACTATTGAAGGAAGCTACTGGAAGCTGAGACCAGCGCCGAAGTTTCCATGCTGGTGGCTTTGTTCGTGGCGAGCTGTACAGCGGAATTTCTCCTGGCATGCTTTGAAGCAGCAAGTTCGTTCAACCTAGGAGTGCGAATCCGGTCACTGCTTCAAGGTGTACTCTTCACTAAGGTAGGCAGTCCCCACACTGTGATGTCTTGCCTTGTCCTGGATGCTAACCATTGTGTCACATACTGTGATCATTTTCAGGGAGTCAAGAATGCCGCATGATATAATTTTAGCGCTATTCGCTCCTTTGAAATAAATTTCTGAATATTAACGGAAATTGAAAAGTGTGAGATAAACGAGTAGCATAGAAAGACCGCCAGTACACAGAAAAAAATAGCAAAATGGCACATTTGATTAAGAAGAAATCATTATTCTCTTATTTAGGTTATGATTCCGGACTGAAGCCTGTCTGTGCTTACGACTGGGCTCTTTTGCAACTATGCACTGCACGTTTTACTTCCGGTTCTCCTCATTTCATAAGAATTTTTAGTGTAACAATCGACGTCGCCACACACTGCAGAGCAGTGCGTATATATACACATATTTATGTATTCACGAAGCCAGCAATCACCGATACCAAGGAGACCAAAGGAGAATGTCTGTATGGGTCTTTGAATTTTTGGTGTTGATGAAAAAAATATTGAATTTGACTCATTCCATGGCCTAAAATTATAATTCAACAGGTATATATTATGTTTTCATTTCATTGTATATATATATATATATATATATATATATATATATATAATATATTATATATATATATATATATATATATATATATATATATATATATATATATATATATATATATATATATATATATATGAGTGAAGATGTCACAGCAATGTCGCTCAGCCGTATTGCTATCTCCACGAATATCTGTGCCCGACCTGGCCGCCCTCGCATGTTTTAGCCGCTGCTCCTAGCTGCTTTAAATAAACCACGAGGTACAATATATATATATATATATATATATATATATATATATATATATATATATATATATATATATATATATATATATATATATATATATATATATATATATAACCACCAGAAATTGAAAAACATAACCGGATTTATTTCATGACGTTTCGGCTGGAGGGCCAGTTTTTATCGAGTGTTCTGAGAAGGACCAGCCTCGGAAAAGTCTGGTCCTCCAGCCGAAACGTCGTGAATTAAATCCTCTTATGTTTTTCAATTTTTGGTGATTTTATATTATATTGACCAATAAGCTGCCAGAAATCACTTTTGGAATATATATATATATATATATATATATATATATATATATATATATATATATATTATATATAAAGAGAGAGAGAGAGAGAGAGAGAGATTGTAACTTGGGGTTTATTGAAAGGAGCTGGGAGCAGCGGCGAAAACATTCCGAGGGCGGCCAGGTAGGGCACAGATTTTCATGGGGATAGCAATACGGCTGAGCCGCATTGCTGTGACATCTTCTTTGCAATCACTCCCGTGGAGAAGAGGAGCCATCCTGGCGACTTAAGGCGAATTTAAGATGGCGGGGTTGTAGTAAGGCTGGACACGCTGGATGTGAACTGTTTCACGGCCGAGGCAGCGGAGATCGGGAGACGGCATAAAGTGTTCGACGACGTAATTAACAGATGTGCGTTTTAGGACAAGGTAGGGGCTGTGATACTTAGGACAGTCTAGGAGCACTTATCAGTATGCAGAGGCACACAAGCGTGCTAGTAGAGTAATGCGATGGGTTGTGAGCGTTGTCGTGGCGGAAATTCTGGCGATGCTGGGTGTCAGTCGTAACTGACCGGGCGATTTGGCGACAATCTTCGGCGTGTAGCATGGATTCGCAAACAGGGATATATTCGGAGGCGTCAGGTTGGTAAGGCAGAATGGTGTCTGTTGTAGCAGACGGATGACGTGCTTAAAGGAGAAAGAAGGGGTAGAAGCCAGTAGTGGACTGCTGAGCGGTGGTGTAGGCAAAATGCAAATAACGAAGGACGAGATCCCAATTTGTGTGGTTTGATGCGACATACATAGAGAGCATGTCCTCGAGGGTGTGGTCAAATTGCTCGGTAAGACCGTTGGTCTTGGGATGATAGGGGGAGGTGGTTCGACGGCATTGGACAAAAAGGCGCATCTGCGGTCACTAAGCAGTTCACGAGGTACACCGTGACGAAGGACGAAACACTGCAAAAGGAAGGAGGCAACGTCTGTTGCTGTCGCAGACGGAATCACGGTGGTTTCGGCGATAGCTCGTAATATGATCAACCTCAATGATAGCCCAACGGTTGCCGGCCGCAGTATGCGGAGAAGCCGACCGTAGAAATCAATGCCGATCCGGTCGAAAGGGCGTGGTGGTCAAGGGAGCGGTTGCAACTCTCCAGCAGACCGATGAGGAGATGCCTTGTGCAGTTGGCAGCAGCGTAAGTATTTATTTACTTATTCATTTAAAATATCCTCACAGCCATATGAAATTTAGAGGGGAGTGGTTATACAAAGTAACAAAACAAAGAAATATGAGGACAATATTACAGAAGGTTGCTAGTTATACAGTGTTAGCTAATGCATCTTGAAATAAACGGTGATCATTAATTAATGCCAGTGGTGCGGGAAGGTGATTCCACTCGTCGAATGTCCGGGGTAAAAACGAATGAAAGTAGGTTTTCGTTCCGCAAAATGGTATTCCAACCTTGTGGGCGTGATCCATTTATGTTGACACGTACTGCATGATGGTGCGTCACAACATCAAAAAAGAGGCCTTAGAGGTACGAGCGGATTTTTGGAATGGCCCATACGATGGCCAAACACTCTTTTTCACTAATGGAGTAGTTACATTGAGTCATCGTAAGTGTGCGGCTTGCATAGGCAACAACGTATTCATAGAATTCACTAGGGTAAGGCTAGTTGGGAAGCGCTCGTGCGTCTGCTCTCGTCTTTGTGTTTGTATCTTATAAGTTGCGCTCTGTATGTTTTTATTTTGCATTAATCAAAACCACAGATGCACTGGAGCGAGTATGGCGCCGAGGCCAACACCACTGGCGTCCGTGTAGACCTCGGCAGGAGCGGTCGAATCGAAATGGCGCAGTATAGGCGGCGCTGTGAAAAGGCGGCGCTAGGTTTTATAGGCATCCTCGCACGCCGAAGACCACAGCGAAAAATCTAAACTGCTGGACAGTTGTGTTAAAGGCAGAGCAAACAAAGCAAAGTTGCGAGCAAACCGGCGAAAGTAAGAGCACAGACCTAAGAAGCTGCACACGTCTTTGATAGAAGTAGGTTTGGGAAAGGCAGCGACAGCGCGAAGTTTGGCTGGGTCGGGACAAACGCTTTCCTTAGTGACGTGTCCTGAAATGGTGAGTGGATGCGCCGAAAAACGGCATTTCTTCAAGTTGAGCTGCAGGCTGGCGTCAGAGAGGCAGGTCAAAACTTGCTTCAGGCTGGAGAGAAGGGTTTCAAAGTCGGGGGAAAGGACGACAATGTTGTCGAGGTAGCATAGCCACTTCTTCCACTTGAGTCCCCGAAAAATTTGGTCCATCATCCTTTCGTAGATTACAGTGGGATTACAAAGGCCGAACGGCATAACATTAAGTTTATACATTAAGTCGGGGGTCACAAAAGCCGTTTTGGGGTGATCGGCCGCTTCCATGGGGACTTGCCAGTACCCAAAACGTAAACCGAGGGACGAAAAACGCTCCGCCTCTTGAAAACAGTCCAGAACGCCGTCTATTCGTGGGAGGAGATAGACATTCTTGCGCGTAGTCTTATTAAGGAGGCGGTAATCGACACAGAAGCGTATGGAGCCATCTTTCGTTTTCACAAGGACAACAGGCGATGCCCAAGGGATGCTTGAGGGCTGAATCACCCGTTTTGAAGCATTTGGCCGACTTGCTCTGCAATAATCTGGCGCTTGATTGGAGACACACGATAGGGGCCCTTTCACAGCGGCGCCTGGGCACAGTGTCGATGCGATGGGTAACGGTGGAAGTTCGCCCTAAGGCACTTTGGCGAGCGTCGAAGGAAGAGCGGAATCGATGAAGAAGGGCGAGAAGCTGTGTTCTTTGCGGTGGAGGAATATGGGAGTCGATGGAGCGCAAGAACAATGGGGTGGAAGATGGATCTGGCGTAGAGGCAGGTGGGCTGAGCGCGTTCACGGCGAGTTGCGGTGTATCGTCGGTCGCCTCGCGGATGAGCAGAGATGCGATGGGCTTCACAATGCCGAGGCATTCAACAAGGTGCAGAGCGGTAGGGCAGGAAAACGGGTTAGAGACCGAAAGTGTCGAGAAGCCAGCGGAGACACAGTCAGTAGAGGAAGACACTTATGATGCAGAAAAGTGTGGTCTGGATTTAACAGGACAGTGTCGTCACGGATAGAGTCACAAGACAGGTGAACGAAAGCGGCAGAGCATGGAAGATGGTTGATGTCTTCGGCGGCGAGGGCTTTTACAGGGGCAAAAAAAAGAGTAGCGCCCAGAAAAAGATTGGGCAGAGAAGAAAACCCGACATCCGCTTGAGCACAATAATTGATAGTTTCATGGCGGCAAAGGAAATCCCAGCCCAGATTGAAAGGGTGGGAACAGTAAGGCAGCACGACGAATTCTAACGTGTAGAGAGAGTCCTGAATCAACTCTAGCGGCACACGCTGCGGACGGCTTGATATGCTCAGCGCTGGTCGTAATAAGCGACAGTCCAGCAATCGGCGTCTTTACCTTCTTCAACTCACGACCAAAATTTTCGTCCATAACAGAAATCGCAGCACCGGTGTCCACAAGGGCCAAGACAGAAATACCCTCGAGAGAAACTTCGACCAGATTAGCAGGGAATATGCGAGTCCTCAGAAGGCTCGACGGGAACGCAGTTCCCGCTTAAGGGACTGCGGCACCTAGTTTTCCTCCTGAGGGGTATTGGGCCGATGTCCCATAGGAGAAACGGAGAAGCGCCTCGGCGAAGATGAACGGTGTCTAGAGAGGGCCGAAAGGTGAGGAGAAAAAGAAGGACTCGACGGCGGCTCAGCAGGCCCGGAGTTCTGACTCGTGGAAGGCCAGTTCGCGGGAGCTTGAGGAGGTGGCGTGTAGACTGGGAGACGGCGACGGGAAAGCCAGGTCAGATGACCAGGCAAGCCGCAATTGTAGCTAATTGGCTTGTTGTCGGTGGTGCGCCAGGGATTGCTGACTCGCGGAGCCGGCTGAAGAGGAACCCTCGCACGCGCAGGTGTTGGATGCAAAGAATAGGTAGGCAGTCGAGGTCTGGCGACGTAATCCACGTATGGCAGTGGAGCGACGATAGTGGGCGGTGGTTTGGCGACGATGTCGGCGTATGTCAGTGGAGCGACGACAGGTGGTGGCGCATGGCAGGGTGGAAGAGTCTCGGCAACCTGCTTTTGGACGGCATGTCGAAGAGCCGGAGTCAAATATGGAGCTCGCTCTGTAGGGCTCGGCAGACGAGACAGCTGTTGCGCCACTTCTTCCCGAACAAAGTGTTTGATGTGGTGCAGCAGAGAGGAGGTGTAAGATGCTGGCGTCAGCCCATCAGTCGACTAAACCTGTCGGCGGTGTTGACGAGTCAAGAGCCTCTGTTTCGACAGCTCCTCAAAGCTTTGGCAGAGGGTGCCGACTTCAGCAACGGTGCGCCAGTCGCGCGCTAACAGCATCTGAAAGGCGTCGTCGTCCACACCCTTCAAAAAGTGTTTAATCTTGTCAGCTTCCGACATGTTGAGGTTGACAAGGTCACGTAGGTCAAGGATATCTTCGATGTAACTGGTGAAGATTTCGCCGGCCTGCTGAGACTTTTCGCTCAAGCGTTGTTCAGCGCGGAGCTTCCGTACAGTAGGACGACCGAACACTTCGTAGAAGGTTGTTTTCAAAGGAGACCAAGATCGAATGTCCACCTCGTGGTTCCGATACCACAGGTTAGCCACGCCGTTGAGATAAAAATTACGTTATTAGTTTTGTCGCATCGCCCCGCTTGCTGTAAAAGCTCCCCCGCTCGTAAGACGTGAGCCAATCTTCGACGTCCTGCTCATCGTTCCTACTAAAGATGGCCGGGTCGCATTGGCGAAGTGAGCCGGCGCAGGTAACAGCTGGGCCCACTGGCCCACTTACACGGCTTGGTGTTGAACGTCGGTGTGCAACGCGGGGGGGGGGGGGGGGGGGAGTACGGTTGCGCAATTCCAGGGCTCTCACCTCGCATCTCCACCAAATGTAAGGCGAGGATAGCCAGGTCGGGCACATACATTCGTGGCGATAGCAATACGGCTGAGGCGCAGGGCCAGCTTCTTTTTTGTCATGATTCGTCTGGTTTGCATGCCACCTTCTTCTTTACACTGTGTGTATATATATATATATATATATATATATATATATATATATATATATATATATATATATATATATATATATATATAGCAGGCAAGGTAAAGGAAATGAGGGACTCGTTTTTTGACAAACTTGTGAAGCGAGCCAATAGTCACCGAAACCAAGGGGCATAGGGGAATGTTTAATTTTTTTAAATGTGTAGTGCTAATCAGGGGATAATAATACTTAGAATAATCTACCGCTTAAAGAAATTTACTTATAAAGCAGCAGAAAAAACAACCATGCCGCTGGTGGGATCCGAAACCACGACCTCCGAATATCGCATCCGGTGCTCTTACCAACTGAGCTACGGCGACGGCTGTCCAATCTGCTGCTCTCGTGGGTATTTATGTTTATTGGAAGTAAGCGAACCTTGAGAGTGTTCACTATCACCACCCTCGACCATTGCGGCGGACGTAGCACGTCCTGTAATACCGCGAGCGTGACATGGAGCGCCATCTAACGGCGAGGGCGGAAACTGTGCGAGGGCCCACTTATGGTACCTATGGCATCAAGAGTGCCAGAACCGAGACCCTCATTAAGCAATTAGCAGACACGGTAAAGAAAATGAGGGACTCGTTTTTTGACAAACTTGTGAAGGGAGCCAACAGTCACCGAAACCAAGGTGCATAGGGGAACGTTTAATTTTTTAATGTGTAGTGCTAATCAGTGGGATAATAATACCTAGAATAATCTATCGCTTACAGAAATTTACTTATAAAGCAGCAGAAAAAACAACCATGCCGCCGGTTGGATCCGAACCCACGACCTCCGAGTATCGCATCCGGTGGTCTTACCAACTGAGCTACGGCGACGGCTGTCCAATCTGCTGCTCTCGTGGGTATTTATGTTTATTGGGTGTAAGCGACCTATATATATATATATATATATATATATATATATATATATATATATATATATATATATATATATATATATATATATATATATATATATATATATATGACTCATAAAAACAGTTACACATCCCCTATGCACCTAGTTTTCCGGGACTGTTGGCTTCCTTCATAAGTTTGTCAAAAACGAGCCCATCATTTCCTTTGCCTTGTCTGCTAATAGCTTAACGAGGGTCTCGGTTCTGGCAGTCTTGATGCCATAGGTAGCCTAAGAGGGCTCTCGCACAGTTTCCGCCCTCGGCGTTAGATGACGTTCCACGTCAGACTCGCAGTATTAGAGGACCTGCTACGTCCAGCGCTATGGACGAGGGTGGCGCTGGTGAACACTCTCAAGGTTCGTTACATCCAAAAAAATAAATACCCACGAGAGCAGCAGATTGGGCAGCCGTCGCCGTAGCTTAGTTGGTAGAGCACCAGACGCGATTTTTGGAGGTCGTGGGTTCGGATCTCACCGGCGGCATGGTTGCATTTTCTGCTGCTTTTATAAGTAATTTTCTTTAAAGCGATAGAATAATCTAAGTGTTATTAACCCGCTGATAAGCACAACCCATAGAAAAAATTACACATTCCCCTATGCACCTTGGTTTCAGTGACTGTTGGCTCTCTTAATAAGTTGCTCAAAAACAAGCCCCTCATTTCCTTTACCTTGTCTGCTAATAGCTGTCCGAGGGTCTCGGTTCTGGCAGTCTTGATTCCATAGGTAGCGTAAGAGGGCTCTCGCACAGTTTCGGCCTTCGCCGTTAGATGACGTTCCACGTCACACTCGCGGTATTACAGGATGTGCTTTTTCCGCCGCTATGGACGAGGGTGGCGCTGGTGAACACTCTCAAGGTTCTCTTACACCCAAAAAACATAAATACCCACTAGAGCAGCAGATTGGAAAGTTCGGAGGTTGTGGGCTCGGATCCCACCTGCGGCATGGTTGTTTTTTCTGCTGCTTTATAAGTAATTTTCTTTAGAGCGATATATTAGGATAAGTATTATTATCCCGATGATAAGCACAACTGATAAAAAAATTACTTTCTCCTATGCACCTTAGTTTCGGTGACTGTTGGCTGCCTTCGTAAGTGTTTCTATATATATATATATATATATATATATATATATATATATATATATATATATATATATATATATATATATATATATATATATATATAGATTTAAGAGAAGTGGGCACTTCTACAAAGACACTTTTATTTATCAACGTTTCGACCGCGGTGCGGTCTTCTTCAGGACTGCGGAGCCAACGCAACCTACGTTCGTAACATATATATATATATATATATATATATATATATATATATATATATATATATATATATCTGAGAGCGACTTTAATTATCAGCAATCAATTGGCACACAATAAAGGATTCCTTTTTTCCACCACCTTTCATGTCGCTGGGGTTGTTTCTTTTGCGTGCAGTAAAAAACTGCCCAGTACGCTGCCTCTTTTTCAGTTTTCCCGCTAAAATGTATCCCGTTACCTTTACCATCGTACATCTCGAAGGAACTGCAAGCAAAGGGATTTCCTCGGTTTATACTTCGTTGTGGAACCACGAAAGCATCCTGAGCAATTTCATTGATCGATAGTAACGTTCGCTCTCAATTGACAATCGCGTCGCACTTCTTTGAACTGCACATTTTTCATTTAAACGTTTTAATTTGGTACTGCATAAAAAATTTTTATAAATAAACTTATCATAACATGTCCTCCTTACTGATGCATTTGCTCCACTCGGCGTAGAAAGACCGTTCAAAACTATATGAGTAGAACGAACATTCGTTTAATAGCTTCACAAACGACTGTTACCTTTGACGCTTTTCAATAAAGTTATAAAACAGCTGAGAACTTGTCTGAAAATCTTCGTTTCAAGAAGAAAATTGCCCGTAAAGCTCGCGATGGACCAAAAAGCTTGTCTTCTCTAGGAAATTGATGTCGAGTACAGAAGAAATGCTTGGAAAGCAAACACTGCAAAGCTGCGTGATTCGGTGAGAATGTTAAAGACCCAATGGTGACCTATTAAACCATTTAGACAGTCTTATGTCCACAAAAATGCAACATAGCTACCCTTTAAGCATATGGAGCCCACAAGCTGAAGCCCAAGCTTCTCTTTTGAGTTTTCGCTAAACGTATCACTAATAACCGTATATTGAAATTAGTGAGAGGCTTTGGCAAAATGGGATGTGGGGAGTACTGTATAGTGGGGCAGTTGGCGCCCTCTAGATTTTAAACTTGTAATCAAATTAACTGCATGTTTCCGCAACCTCATCCGCTTCGTGTTCACTACAGGGCATCTGAAGACTGACGAGGATATTTATTGCGATAGCACTACAAGCCTCTTAGGAGAAACAATGCGCCGTCAGTCATATAAATCGCCGGAACGAAATTGACATCTCCAGACTGTAAGTGAAAACTATACTTTTCGATGTATGTTAATTGCGTCTTTACCGCCACTTCTTCACATCTTCGGTTTAACATATACGCGCCAACTAGATGACCTGAAAAGTTGTCTCCTCTGCAGACAGACGTGTAGGGGTCGGCGAATATTCGTCTGATATTAGGCAAAGTTTAGCCATTTTTTCGCCTTGCGTTCCAAAGAGATAATTACATTGGTAGCAAACTAGACGTGGAACATTACGAGACGTCATAGGGTTGTTCAAGGGCTTAGGTAATCATTCCGAACTCTATCCTAGTTTTATCGCTGACTGGAATACTGAGAGCGTGCGCAAAGAAAAAAACATTAACAGCGGAATACCGCGCAGACTACGGACCGAAATTCCTGGAGATCACAAAGCAATGGCCGTGCCATCAAGCGTTTGCGTGTTTCCAGAGGCAATTCTCACGGAACAGTAAAAAAACAGGAGACTATGGAAGGCAAGAACTGCGCTAAACATATGCACTGGCTGCAGGAGGCCAGCAGAAATTCTGTTCGGTCCGATGTACAATCGGATTACAAACCTGGCGCTCACGTGTTTCGGGTCCACCCAATTTACATGTTAATTCTAAAAGAGCTAGGCGAGCACGTAATAGCTGTCGCACTAACATAGAAAAATGTTGCGATGAAGGCAGAAAATTCAGGACTCGTGTAGCCGGGGCCTGTCGAAGTGCTTTGTTTCTGGCGGGTTATGAAAAAATAAACAGCGGCGGTCCAGATGGGTGTAGTGCATGTCATACGGTTAGCCGAGAAAGACTGTGTTGATGCTGATAGAACCAACTTTATGCACATTCACTGCAAGGAATCCTATATTAGTTTTGGAAGGGCTTCTATTTTTGCCCAATGCGCTGTTACATTTTGTTCTGTGGTATGGGTGACATGTTGAAATTTTTAATCTATTTATACTTACAATACTTTCATTTTGATTCAAAGGTTGATTGTAGGAAATATTTTGAAGATATTTATTCGTTTATTAATCTTCTTCATATTATTATAAGATGACGATTTGAAAAATTGCGCTTATTGGACACAATTCGCTAGAAAAGGCATAACACGCAATCATGCACAACAAGCCCTAATAAACTGCAATCGAAAGATTCGCAGTAGTGACTCTAACGTTCTAGTGCCTCCGAAACGCGGGTGTACCTTTTGTACTAGGATGTTTAGTAAACGTATCATGAGAGAATTTACAACAATTTAATCATATGGGAGGGCATCATAAAGGGTTCCAGTCGTTTCCAATCCTTCTGCAACTTCGTGACACGCATCTCGGAATTACTGCGAAGTCGTTTCGACGCTTATATGCGCGAGAGCGACACTCACCGAAGCCCTCGTCCAAACGATGCATGTACGGGAAAGAGGCAGCTAATGTTGGAGCTCTTAAGTTTGTCTGCTTTAGAGGAGGGCGGCGGGAAAGTACACTGATTGTAGTTTAGCCTCAAGCCAGGCCGTTTCATCGCGAATGTTTGATAACGTGTATACTGCACCAGTTTTGCTAGATTTAAGGCCTGTTTTTCCAAGACAGATAATTTTGTTCTTCCAGTTTTAATGCTAAACATTTATATTTAACCCGGAGAAAAATTCGTTGTCGGTAACAATTCACAGGACCAAAAGTGACCATGCAAGTCAAGTTTATTGAGCAACAATAATACAAGCAAAATTATTAATTGATATTTATACTATACGAGATCCGATGGACAAAAAACCATCAGAGGGACCTTCTAATAAAAATAGGTAGCTTAAAATTACTAAGAGAGTTGCTACTAGTTAAAAAGATAAAAGACATTCATAAAATGGCGTATGTACAAAGAAAAGAAGCATTAAACAATAAAAGTGGATCAAAAAACAGAAAAAAATACATCAAGGTGCATAGAGGTGGTCTATAATTTGCAATTCTTAAAACTTTTTATTACGATGCAAAAAAATAAAGCAGTTGCGTGATGATTTAACTTCGTGTGGTAAAGAGTTCCATATTGTTATACCACAGAATATTGCGGAGAATTTTCCATAGTTAGTTCGAACTTTCGGAAGGAGAAAGTTAAGACACTCGGAAAACCTAGTTTTGTTAGGATTGCAAATAGTCGTTGAGGAGTCTTCAAGTTATATGTCATGGTGGGTAATCCGTTAAACAATAACTGTAATTTTAATTTATGTAATTCGCTAAGTGGTCGAATATCTAGGCTGGAGTAAATTGGCAAGGAATGGCAGCAAAATAGGCTACATATCATTATTCGAAGTACCTAATTTTGGAGACGTTGGAGGGGAGGCCGATGAGTTGAATTGTGTTGCCCCAGAAAGAAATACAATACGAAGTGCGGCCGTGGATATAGGTTTAGTGAAGTGAACGTAAGATGTGGGGCTGAAAATATGGGCGATTCTTGATTACAAGATGAATGCCAAATGATATCTTCCGGAGCAGGGACTGTTCATGAAGGTGAAATGTAAGGTGCCTACCTACACTACACCAAGAAAAGTAACGCTGTCCGAAATTACTATTAAGTAAATACCGAATTTAACTGACCAAAACGTATTAATTCTATATTGCGGTGAGTGAAATATACATACGTTGTTGTCAACGGATTTATGCGGAGTAGCTTAGTAGTGCACCATGCTTGAAAATTTTTTATATAAGTAGTAATTTGGTTCTGAAGTCCGTAAATAAATTTATGAGATGTAAATATTATAGTGTCATCCGCATATAAAAGGCAGTGAGTATTGAGAAGCACTTTAGGTAAATCATTTATAAACAACAAGAAAAGTGACGGGCCTAAAATAGATCCTTGAGGAACGCCCACATTAACAATTTTAGTGGATGAAAGGCTACATTTCACTTCAACTAGCTGCGAACGGTTAGAGAAGTAGCTGCGAATGAACTCAAGAGCAGGCCGCGGATCCCATACGCATTTAATTTTGCTAAAAGAATGGTGTGGTTATTAGTGCCAAATGGCATAGCGAGATCCATAAATATGGCTCCGAGAAATGTACCTTCCTCGATAGCTTTTTTTATCTTTTAGGTGAAAGTTAGGAACGCAGGTTCTGTTGAATAATCAAGTCGGAAATCGAACTGATGTGGCGAAAGTATGCTAAATTTTGTCACATAGTTCAACAAACGCGCAAGAATAAATTTTTCAATAAATTTGGTCCTAAATAAACGGATACAAATGCGACGAGAATTATTAATTAAATTGCGGTCGCCTTAAACACAGGAGCTGCCTTAGTAATTTCAATTAATTAGGAAATACACCCGCCTTAAACATTTTATTAATTAGACCTTCGATAATTGTAGATATAATGTGAGAAACCGATTTAACTTTTGAGGGGTGTATAAAGTCGCAGCCAGCCCCAGTCACCTTGAGTGCATTATTAACTGCGTGAACTTCAGCTTCAGTGGTAGGAGAGAGATAAAATGAATGGAGGAAACGTGACAGATTTTTGAATGGGATATAAATGTGAATGCTAGCGGATGCACTAAAATGATCACTGAATGCATTAGCAATACCAGCAGAGTAGGTGTATACGTTTGTGCCACTAGTTATTATTGAGAGCGACGCCTGAGGAGTATTTTTATTCAGGAATTGTTTAATGAGTTTGCAGTTTAGTTTAGTGTCATTCCCATTTTCAATTATCTGAGTTGGGTAATAGTCACGCTTAGCACATTTCAGAGGGATGGAAAGTATGTTAGGATATTTTTTAAACCTAATCTTTAGACCTGTGATAAAAGGTTGCGATTTTAGAATTTTTGTGAAGGTTGTTTTTTGTTGTCATTGACCGCGGCAAGCCTGACGTGGTACAGGGATTCCGTGGGAGAGTGAACCAATGTGTGACTATAGTCTCATGAGTACATTTATTAGTTCAGTCCCTAAATCGGGTAGATAAGTGCTCTCAAACAATGCCAACACATTCTTCAGTGGTTACCTGGCTCCAGTCAGTAGAATGAATCAAACAAGCAAATTTGTTATGGTCGAAAGAAGATTTATACTGTTTCTTGAAACGCGGGATATTTTAAGACATTCCAAGGGCTAAGAAAAATGAATTAATGGTCGGTAATTAGCTGATCGATAACGCCTGCAGTATGATAATTAGAGATGTTGGACAGAACGTGATCTATTAATGTATCGGACCGACTGCAGTTGCACCTTGTGGGCTAATTGATAAGGGAAGATATGCCATAACTAAGATAGCTGTCTAAATAATCTCTACCACAGGAACTGGTGGCATCAAGTATGTTAATATTTATATCACCACAGATGACAATGTTCTTGTTTTCATTTGCAATAATGTTTAGTATTTTTTCAAACTCTGCAAAACTCGGAGTATGACGAGGATGGTGAGCGATATATTGACGCGACGATTGTGCTATGGTTGTTAAAAGGCAAAACTTTATAATTAAGATCTAACTAGACAGATTCACAGAGATTGTTGCGAAATGATAGGTCCTGACGGCGCTTGTATGATAACGACGAGTTTACAAGTATAGCAGAGCCACCACCTGTTTGCCCCACACGGTTGTCGTACTCGGAAATGTTGTTTGCAAACCGCCGCCATATAGGATGTCACCAGATGGGGCGTGACCGCTACAAATTTCGATCTATCTTAATTGCATCCGTATCGCAACCTATCGACACCTCCGGAGAAACGTCTGGCTATGACTAGATGACCTCAAGACTCGTCTGGTTGTGTGTAGACCTACGTTTAGGGGTCCGCAAGCACAACCAAAAGTCGATGCAAGGGCATCCATGTGCGTAATTGTTTGAATGTACACAACCTTAGCCTAGGTGTACAATAATTTGTGAGTTAAGTGACCCGTATTCTAGCGAAAGCCTAATTTTCTATCGAGCTCAGACTCATGAGAAATGTCAGTGCTCTTGTATTTATTCTTTCACAGATGATGCGCATGAATCCATGCGCGCTGCCAAGCTATCCGGCGAGCTACCTCGTGTCACTCATGGGCGTCGACTGTGAGGTGGCTGGCTCGACTGCCACAGGCGCACTAGGGACTTGCTTTGGTCTTCTGTTCACGCCTGTCATTCTATACGTGTTATGGTGGTACGCCGGCACTCTCCCCGTACTGTGCTGTGTCTGCTGGCAGCTGCTTACGTTTCTTTTCCTGATCCCTTTTTCGATACGGCAAGGAAAGCTATGGGTGAGTAATATGCACCAACGTAGTCCAGTCCACTTGCCGTTTACTAGTTGGAACATTTTGTGTACGAGAGACACTCATGATTATGATATCCCATTCCCAATTCTTCAGACTTCTCTGTGTGATTCATGCCATGGAGTGTTCCTCCTAAGTGGTTGTAAGTATGGCAACCAAATCAACTGCACTGCAATGAAAGACCTCCTGTTTTAGCAGCAGCCATCTTACATACCGTAATACTTTTAAACAGGGCAATGTTCTTTGTGTGATCCAGCAGCGATCACTATTCAGAACTAAATTGTGCACTCATATTAAAGCAGCAAAAAAGTATCAAATTATTAATTCATACCAAACATATTGAAAAAGGCGGGTGTTTCAAGTTTACTTCACAATTAAATGGTGATCGCTAGTGCACCAAAGACATCTGTCTTTATCTTGCAAAATCCTTATTCTATTCCGTGTATAAGCTTTGAAATAGTCTTGAAATGTAGTTGTTTACTTTCGCGGTGTGTCTGAGCATCGATGAATGACACGATGCATTATTCTCAATAGAACCGTCAGTCTATGTTGAACGTCAGCTCCTGCATAATGAAACTTTGTTGACATAGTATATTTCCGTCTTAAAACAAAAATCAAGGAGGCCGGGTTCTTCTAAAATCTCAGAGTAGGCTTGTAATCACGTGTTTTTCATTTCGTGCTCATTCAAGAAACAAAACCAGAACGGCACTATCCGGAGGCGCATTCCATCCCTCCCCACAGCGAAGCTATGCCTTACCCAGGTCACAAATATAGGCGCACAAAAGGAAAATATGCTTGACATGAATAATGGCGACACGACTCAAGCACAGTGATGGCATACTACTTGTTATCTTGGGTAACGATGTTGAGGTGTAGGCAGAATTTGCGCGAAAACGTTATGAACTTTTGCCGCACACTATGGCAGTGCTCCACAAGAATCGCAAGATACGCGTACCGCGGTAGTGAGACGGGCATAGAAGAAAGAGCATATGTTAAATGAATGGCGGCTAGTCAGGCTTCCTCTACACTATCTCAGTTTTGGACTTACTGTAAAGAGGAAATGACGTCCGCATTTACATAGCGTCATGGCGTGTATTGCTTGGCGGGAAAACAAAATAATTAAATACCTCGGCGTTCAGCAAGAAACGAGAGACAGGACGACGGAAGAACGGACAACGAGCTCTTACTTACAAAATAATTTTAGGTACAGCTCGTTGTGTCTTCTTGCTTCTTGGAATAGGAGAGTAGTTTCTCAAGAGCAGCCATACGGAAACATAAGAAAGATACAGCTTTCTCAGAAACACTGTTCTTGAAGCACAATTCGTCCTGGTGTGGGGTTCGAACCTGGGAGCCCTGCCCAACTGGAGGAGTTGCACTGCCAACTCAGCTAACTGGAACGGCTGGTAAATGGTATGATGAGAGCGAACTGCTCAACAACTCAAAGTGGTACAGGAGTTGGTCCAATCCACTTGGTCCATTTGGTCCAGTTGGTTAGCTCAGTTGTTGAAGCAACTAGTCCGGTAGGCGGTGATCACGGATTTAAACCCCGGGAGAGGGCGAGTTTTTCAACTATGCAGATCTTTAAGAAACTGTAGGCCTTTCGTTTGCGGCCATATGGCGGCGCTTCGATAGGTGCTAATGAGTAATTACTCCCTTAACCTATAACGATTAGAAAAAACCTAACGGTGGGATTTTTTTAATTTTTCGCACATAATGCTGCCTTGTAACACAGAACAGATATGTAAAATTTCGTTGAGATTCCTTTTTTAGTTTAGAAGTTACAGAGGTGTACATTTTATAGTATGCTAGGTCCTCTACATAGCACAAGTGGCTACTTCGCTCCACATCTGCTTCACGGTGTGATTTTTTTAGTATCCGTGATTTTTGCACAGGGAACACATCTCGCAGGCCCTCCTGAGCCTTTTCCGGCTGTACTTGCACAGCTGCTGCTTTTCTAATTTGAGTGCAAAATTTTGTCCTTTGCCAAAAGCATGAAAGACGAGGACGACAGAGTGTCTACGAACGGCTGGTTTCTGCTTGTCGAGACGTAGATAATGACGAGTGATCATTCTCATGAAAGCAGAAATGGTCAGCATGCTCGCCTCTAGCAATTTGGTACATTTTCCAGGTGTCTACATTCGCAAAGCTGTGCTTTCGTGTGGACAATAGCCACTAATACTTTGGCCCTGATGCCAATCTGATAGCAGCTGATAGCTTGATCCGGAAATGCGACTCCTGCCATGCCAGTACTGTAAAAAGAAGAAAAAAGTTTTGGCTGCCGAAAGGGCAGTTTTACGTGAGCTGTAGACGACCACCACTCTTCAAAACATGTTGGCTCAATGCTGTCATATTTGCTGGTCATCGTGACTACACTGATGTTCTTACACTTCAGTAAAAACATGTAACTTATGCTTTTGAAACAACAGCCAATTTCTTCTCGCTGTATCTATTTCATGTCTTTCTTTTAGCCGAGGGGACACTTTCTAAGCCAAGTTTGGTGAATGGTTTCTATAGCCTGAAATCCCTTCAGGTGGTGCGTCAGAAAGCCTTGACTCATAAAAAAGTTGCCCAAAAAGACAAAATGGTTTCTGGTTTTATGGAGGTTTAACGTCCCAAATCGACTCAGGCTATGAGAGAAGCCGTAGTGAAGGGCTCCGGGAATTTCGACCACCTGGGGTTCTTTAACGTGCACTGACATCGCACAGTACATGGGCCTCTTGAATTTCGCCTCCATCGAAATTCGACCACCGCGGCCGGGATCGAACCCGCGTCCTTTGGGCCAGCGCGCGAGCGCCGTAACCACTCAACCACCGCGGCGGCCCACAGAATGGTTTCTAAGCGTTTAAATCACCTCTGGCGACGATAGGAGAAAGCGATCTTCCAGAGGTTTCTTTACGGTTACTCGGGGACATTCTACTGCGTATGCCAAATGCAAAAAAGTGACGGTTTGAACACCACCACATTAAGTTCTTATAAAAAAAATCTGTATTTCAAGCAGTTCAAACCAAATACACATGTAATTCAGGCGAGCTAGCGACAAGTAAAACAAGCTTTGAGGCCTCACTGCGTAAATAAATGGGTGTCTAAAAAAATTGCAAGCAAATATATGATCTATGACCTGGAATAGATAGGCAATACTCTGCGTACAGGAAGACCCAGCGTACTGTAAATGTGCGGCAACACATACTTCATCATAGGGCAAAAGAAGTGAAAGATGGGGGAAATTCTAAACATTCTCTATTTACTTTTGTCTTTTTGGCTGCTGTATACTTAAAACTAGGACGATATCTGCATATGTGCATAAACGCGACCGCAAGAAAAATAAAAGCAAGCGAGAAAATTCAAACTGCGCTAGACAACAGGACCAAAAAGAGGAGAGAAACACGGCGCTGAACTTACAGCTGATATATTTGAAATAAGAAGTCAATTTACTTGAAAAACTGGGCACACATGCCACGGTCATACATCGATGATGAGATAAAAATTCCAAAATGCCAACATACACACGTGATGTATCTGCCTTCCATTCTACCCTTTGTGCAGCAATGTCATTTGTTTCGCAGACAAAGTTAAACAAATTTTGCTAACGCAACTATTAGATTACCTGATTATATGGAATGCTTCGGCGACTTCTCTGGTATTCTTGTCACTATGAAAAAATAACAAATCTGTGTCGTCAAAGAAAGGGACGCATTTACACATACTCCAAACTCGGAGGCAGTTGCAAAGTTTTCCTTGCAAGAGAATCCGGCATCGTGCTCTGGTTTTTGCATAGACGTGGTCGATTTATTTTATTCTCTTCCCCATAATCAACTTCTGCAATGTGTTCAAAATTGTATCTCAAAGCAAGACTATGAGTGCGTATTCCAAAATGATTGTGGCGTTTCCAGTAGATCTTTCCTGGAACTTTTATCGTTTTGTGCAGAGAATACCCATGTAACGTGGGACGACAGAGTTTTAAGCAAAAGTCGGGAGTAGGTATTGGTGCCAAATTTGCCGCCGTTCTTAGCAACATTTTATGTTATGTTGAGAGGAAAGTAGAGAGCGACATGAATTGAAAGTATATTCGTATTTTTCGATATGTGGACAATTTCATGATTCTAGTTAGGTCTTTGGGCAGTGATTGTGTGCCTGAGTTGCTCGATGTTTTTTCTAGCACGTGTCTGGACTGATGTTTACACATGACATATCCCTCAGAGGAACGTCCTGCAGTTCTTAGATCTGAAATTGACCTTCTTGTCTAACTATGTATGCTAGCAATACGCTCTCAGGAGTGAAAAACCTCTTGTAAGCTACGTGTCTCGTCACCCCAAGCTTGTGAAATTCGGAATTGTGACAGGATGTATTGGTTTAGCTGTCAAAAAATCTTGTATTCATCAAATGTACAGTTGTCTTTCAGTTCAAGCCCGGAGATGCAGAGAGGCCGGTTTTCCAGATTCCGCACTTGTGGCTGGTACAAATAAGATTATAAAAGCACTGAAATGTTCGGGACAGCCCAAAGAAAATGTCGACGGGAAATAAAATTGTTGTCATGCCTTATGTGCATGCGTTGTCGCATCGTTTTAAGAGAGTGGGGGCCAAACATGGCGTTAAGGTAATTTTTATGCGCCTAATAAGCAGAGTAAGTCAGGGGCAGCGGTTCAGAGGAAGCAGGAAGGCTTTATAATGAATGCTGCCTGCAAGGTAAATCATGTCAATAAGTTCATCAGTTGCAAGAAGTGCGCTGTTTACCAAATTCCTTTATCATGTGGCCTTAATTACATAGGCCAGACAGGCCGTTCCATTAATATTAGGCTCATAGAGCATGCCAGTTCATTGCATAAAAAAGGAACGAACCTGGCAAAGCATTGTAGTGTGTGTAAATGCGTTCCTTCCTTTGACGACACAGAATTGTTATTTTTTCATAGTGACAAGACTGCCAGAGAAGTCGCCGAAGCATTCCATATAATCAGGTAATCTAATAGGTGCGTTAGCAAAACTTGTTTAACTTTGTCTGCGAAACAAATGACATTGCTGCACAAAGGGTATATTGGAAGGCAGATACATCACATGTGTATGCTTGCATTTTGGAATTTTTATCCCATCATCGATGTATAACCGTGCGCATGTGTGCCCAGTTTTGTAAGTATAAATTGCCTTCTCACTTCAAATAAATCAGCTGTAAGTTCAGCGCCGTGTTTGTCTCCTCCTCTTTCTGAACCTGTTGTCTAGCGCTGTTTGAATTTCTTGTTACCATGGAACACCAACTCGCCCAATCTGCCATCCTTCTATAAGCAAGCGACTAGCGCTGGAGTCGGTGCGGGATTAGCGGACAGGCTATCTGAGCGCGGTCTCTAATTTTCAATGTTTCTTCAAAGTCTGAGAACTGTTAGACCTTTTCCGGCTTGTGTATTCGCTCTGCGACGACCTGGGGCTACCCACACACCGGAGAAGCACGTCAAGCGATCCTCTGGGCGCTCTACGCCACACCTGCCCCGACGTAGAACTTCTCCGTTAGTTGCGCTCCATGCTGCACTCATGGAAGCAGTGGCAACTGCTGCTCCAGTGGCTACTGTAACTCCAGCCGCCGACCAATGCCCAGTAAAAAAGAGACTGCGGAAAGAGCAAGCCACCTGCGAGACCCTGGGCGATGATGCAGAGGAGATGGACCAGGCATCCTTCACGGGAGTGTCCTGTAAGAAAAAAACAGCTGCTGCTGATTTGTGGTCTTCGGGCCTACCTTGGCAGGAGGAATCTTATGGAAAGTGAACCCCAAAGTTGTAGCGGTGGCGGTTGTAATATCGGCTCACGATAAAATTCTCAGCCATTGAACTAATAAGGAATGTAGCCTCATGGTTACAGTTTCAACACTACAAGCTGCAAGCCTTCTGTTCGAAGTCATTAAAATGGCTAGATTAGCTGTGGAGGCCCGTGTAGCTTACTCATACAAGGCTAATTATAGAAAAATTCAAGATGTTCCTGTCACGCACCCAAACGAACAACGAACAACTACAAGAGTACCTACGTGACCAAGGCGTCATCTCATTAAGGGGGCTCATCACTCACGTTCCTGAAGATGGTGGCAAGATAAGAGAGGTATGTCGTAGAACAGTTATCTTGGAATTCGCCAAAGATTTACCACTGCCTAAAAGGGTAACACTTAGATTCTGCACTTACTCTCTAACTGAATATTTTTCGGCAGCAACACAGTGCTACGAATTTCACAGGCATGTCTATATCTCGTGGCATTGCACAGGGCCTGTTCGCTGCAGGTTCGGAGCTACTCCCCATTCACTCAAAGAATGCTCATTCAAATCGCAACCTAAGCGTGTGAACTGCAATGGCTCGCACCCTGCTTAATACCGAGGGTGCATTAAAAAGAAATCTCTTCAGTTGCACGCACTATAGAGCAAGTACAAGGGAAAGCGCCCAAGCGATATGAACCATCGACTAACCCTGAGATGGTTTTCACGAATACGGCAGATGTTAACCAAGATGCATCAACGCAACAAGACAAGAGAGCTGGAAGCGCATATGCAACAGCAGTAAAAAAGAAACTTGGCAAGCCCGCCAACTCACCGCCTCTTTCAATGCTATAGGAGCATTTGACAAAAACCACGAAAAACGGCCACTTTCGCTCTCAGCCTAAGGCGCTGAAACCCGACAGGATGATCACCGAAAAGCAGCAGAACGGAATCACTAAACAAGATATCACATGCCTACTGATTCCGATGCTGTTTGCAGCCATCAAAGCTCTTGTCCGCGCCAGCCCCTTGTCACGAGGTCTCCCAGAAGTAGAAGCTGTAAAATTGCAATGGAGACATTGGTGTCGGCCACCTACGCTCCGCAGAGACGTAATAACAGACATCAATAATTATGCCTTCAGCAGAGACAGCTTCACCGCAGCTGACAATCGACAATATTATCGTTCGCACATGCACCATTTTCAGTGCAACTAACATAGTTTGCACTCGAAGCTCTCCGTTTTCCGGCAGCTCGTGCGAGCGTTCCACTTCCCCTTCATGCCATTAAATTTTGGGCCTCACGGATACTTATTTCACCAATGAACACGACCAGATGACTTCAAAAGATTGCTAATAGGCTTCCGAAAGAATATCTCGGCCTCCTTGGTTTATGTCCCGCCTCACAACGACAACGAATACGTGTGCCCCGTAACGCTATTTTCCAGACAAGTGTATAACTATATTAGAGTACATCTTGAGCCAGGCAAGCCATTCGATGCTACG
>JARKHS020001264.1:10000-12146 GCA_030143305.2 Amblyomma americanum | reverse complement strand
AGGGTAAAAGTAGCATCATTGGTATGCCCCATCATTACAACGAATTCGTCGGAATGCCACCAGCAGCAGTCACTGATGTCGTGAATCTTCCTAGGCTTCTCTATTGGCTCCACCTTTCCATGGACAAAGCTCACAATATGGCGTGACGGCCGCATTCCGCCTCGAAATGGGAGACGGCGGACATAGGACAGGGTGAGCAGCACATGTGAACAAGTGTACTGCGTCAGCCGTTTTTCTTGTATATACCACACGCTGAGTTTTCAACCACGTAATAATGCAACGAACATTTTAAAGACAACACGGCGCTGTGGCTACAGATATCCTGCAAAGATACCATTGCAACGGCCCGTTGATGAGATCTCAATACGTCTCTCTTACAGGTGTGCAGGGGTACCAATTACGGTCCAAATTTAAGATACCAGACCCAACATTACGCCATGCTGACTTACGATGCAAAGAACCGGACTTTGTTTGCGTACGATAACGAAGCGGGACTGGCTGCAAAAGTACGTGATTCTTGTCGCATCTTTCCGAGAACTCAGTTCCCTTTTGTTTGTAAAAGTTTTGCATTGTGCACACTTCAGCATGCTTGTTCCACTAGACCGTAATAGCCTAGAAAATTACCCAGGCTTTCAAACTGAAGTTTGCTGAGTGGTGTTAGAAATCTTATTATGACCGCCTGGTGTCACTACTACTGACAAAGCTAGGTATTTTTTTATTTTTATTGGCGAATTTATTGTTTAATGGGCGGCTTCCCAGGGCGAAAACGCGTCATGTACACCTGGTCGCAAGCTTCTTCCATGTTCTTCCTCATATTTATCTGTGTATCCAGTAATCCGTAACATAAATCTCTCCAAAAAGCGGTGTTGATCTTAGAAACACAGTTTTAAAAAATCCGTGTGGATGTTTTATTTTCGTAATGATTACACGCAGCTGTGCAAGCTCAAGGACACAGCGCTGGACGTCACATTCGGCATCGCCGCATACGACGTTGACTACGACGACTACGCCAACGAGTGCGGGACGAGGAACAAGTTTGGAAAGTACAGTCGCCTCAAGGCCCTTAGAAATGTCACGGACTACTACAGAAGTCTCGCCAGCAAGATTTTCAATGAGGCACGATGCACATAAGTTGTGTCGTGAGGCCAGTGTGTTGGCCATTTCTCACCAGCCCTTCGCGCACGGTTCTGCCGACACAGCAAAGAGACCACCAACGATTGGACTGAAAAAAATGCAATAATAGCATGACATCCAGTTTTTTTTATATAGAAGACATTTCGTCACGTACCAGCATTCATGAATAAAAATTTGGCAATACCTTTTTCGATACAATTTGTACGATAACATATCTATAATCAGGAAGTAAATACTCAATGGCGCCTGCCCAAGTGGAACACTGGACCAATATCGTGACCTGTTCAAGATTTTGATAATACCGCTCTCGTCCTGCCATACGCTAGCCGTCCCAGTTGGCTCGGGTCGTGGTCCAACGGCTTCAGTGAGGCGGTGGTCCCGCGTTCGCAACCCGAAAAAGCAAGAAGTTTTCTCCAAATCGAAAGCTTCAGTGGAAGCTTCATATCTTTCCTTCCGAGCTGTGTGGTGCACCTGGGTGGAAACGAAGGAGTTATTTCTCCCAAGTTACGAATGCTTAAGGGACTCCCCAAAGCATATTACCAATATCATATTCTTTTCTTCTGGAAACTTTCTTCCACGATTTATGAAACATAGGAAGCATTAGCTTCGAATAAGGACTCCAGAAAGTCGACAAACTTTTTTTGCGGCGAAATCTTAACAATTTGCACAAGAGTGAAGGTAAAAAATAGGTCATGGGAGTTCAAAACGTGTTTTGCCTCCTATCTGATCTTTAAGGCCGTCAGAACTAGTCTGTGTGAGCGCTGGAATCATTATAAAAGTGAGGCGTTTGACTGCCTAGAAAGAGTAGGCCGTTACTGTAATATAATGGAACAGCAATTTGCCGTATTCTTGTTTTCGTGCAATTACAAAGACAAAAGAGTAAAGTGGAGTTTTGGGCCGGTTTGAGATTCATGATTTGCAGGGGGGCTTAGCGCGAGATAAACGAGGACAAGAGAGGGACACAGGCAGAGCGCTAAGTTGCACCTGAAAGAATCGGAAGCAGAATTACGTG
>JARKHS020001264.1:0-5000 GCA_030143305.2 Amblyomma americanum | reverse complement strand
AACGACCCCGGGAGATCGAGGACTACGTAGCCCAGCAGCGCATGGCGACAATTCCCCAGCGGCAGTCTCGGTCTCCATCACCACGCCGACCTTCGCCACAGCCCCAAAGCTCCTCCTGGATGGCGCAGAGACGGTCGCCAAGTCCCCGCCGGGAAAACTAAAGAGAGCGACCTCAGGGGGCGAGGCCGCTGGCAATCGATACGAACAAGACCCCCCGACAACGCGAACAGCGACCGACCGCGATTTAAAGGCAACGACTGCAGTACCTGAACTCGGAGATCGATTCTCGTTGGATATACCCGTGCTTCTCGATGGCTATAAGGTTAGTGCTTTGGTGGACACTGGCGCTGATTTCTCGATTTTAAGCGGAAAGCTAGCGGCGCTTCTTAAAAAAGTAATGACACCATGGTCCGGCACGCAGATTCGCACGGCTGGCGGACATGTCGTAACTCCGCTTGGCCTATGCACAGCAAGAGTCCAAATTCGCAGCTCCACATTTGTTGTCAGCTGCCTAGTTCTACCGAACTGCTCCCGTGACTGTATCCTTGGCGTTGATTTTCTCCGAGAGTATGGAGCTATTATTGACCTCCGAAAGCGCACTGTCACATTTTCTACCGAGAAAGCTGATGTTTACTCCGAGGACTGTCCACGCCGCGCCGCCCTTAGAATATCCGCCGAGAGCGTTTGGATTCCGCCACGCGCCAGCGTTTTTGTGAGTGTTCACTGCGACGGACTACGTGAAGGGACAGCGGTCGCAGAGGGCAACCTGTCCCTTTTGCTCACCCACGGCATCTGCTCAGCGCGAGGTCTCATCCATCTCCGCGACGGCTGCTCTGAGCTCCTGGTGACTAACTTCTCTAACGAGCCCCGGCACCTTTTTCGTGCTACTGCCATCGCATTCGCCGACCCCTTAGCGGAGGTTTCTGAATGTTTCGCGTTCGAAGCTGTTAGACCTGTGCGCCCATCCCTTGACATCAGCCCGGACCTTTCGGTGACTCAACAGCGAGAACTACGTGCCCTCCTACTTGAATACTCCTCCTGTTTCGCTTCTTCGTCGAAAGTCCGGCAAACGGCTCTTCTCAAGCACCGCATCATTACGCCCGACGATGCCCGCCCCATCCATCAGCAGCCGTACCGTATCTCACCGAAGGAGCGTGAGGCGATCCAAACGCAGGTGAAGGAGATGCTTTCAGATGGAATCATTCAACCTTCCAGCAGCCCCTGGTCTTCACCTGTCGTGCTGGTGAAGAAAAAGGATGGGACACTCCGCTTCTGCGTGGATTATCGGAAACTGAACAACATCACCAAAAAAGACGTCTACCCGCTGCCTCGTATCGACGACTCGCTCGACAGACTTCGTCGCGCCCAGTACTTCTCCTCCATTGATTTAAAGAGTGGGTACTGGCAGATAGAGGTCGACGAGCGGGACCGCGAAAAAACGGCGTTCGTGACACCCGACGGACTGTACGAATTTAAAGTGCTACCTTTTGGGCTATGTTCAGCGCCGGCAACTTTCCAGCGGATGATGGATACCGTTCTCGCTGGACTAAAATGGCAAACTTGTTTGGTTTATCTCGATGATGTCGTCGTATTTTCCGAAACCTTTGCCGAACACCTTGAACGCCTGAGGACAGTATTAGATGCCCTCCGATCGGCCGACTTAACGCTAAAGCCCGAGAAGTGCCACTTTGGGTACAAAGAGTTGAAGTTTCTCGGTCACCTCGTGAGTGCCGATGGCGTTAAGCCCGACCCCGAGAAAACTGCTGCCGTCGCCAACTTTCCTGTTCCTGCAACAAAGAAAAGTGTGCAACGTTTTTTGGGTCTGTGCGCATATTACCGCCGCTTCATCGCCGACTTTTCAAAGATTGCCGCACCCCTGTACCACCTCACGCGCAATGATACACAGTTCGTGTGGGCTGCCGAGCAGCAGGAGGCTTTTGCCGAGCTGCGCAGACGACTGCTAACATCCCCTGTTCTTGCGCACTTTGATGAAGAGGCTGAAACCGAAGTCCACACCGACGCGAGCAACGTCGGCCTCGGCGCCGTACTCGTCCAACACCAAGGTGGCGTGGAAAGGGTCATCGCGTATGCAAGCCGCACGCTTTCTCGCGCTGAAACAAACTATTCGACCACAGAAAAAGAATGCCTTGCGGTTATGTGGGCAACCATGAAATTTCGTCCGTACCTCTACGGCCGCCCGTTCAAAGTAGTTACCGACCACCATTCGTTGTGCTGGCTTGCAAATCTTCGCGACCCATCGGGGCGCCTAGCCCGATGGAGCCTCCGCCTCCAAGAATTCGATTACACCATTGTGCACAAATCTGGCCAGACGCACGAAGACGCTGACGCACTCTCTCGCGCGCCCGTCGGGTTAGCGGATGATAGCATAGAGGACGAGAGTGGTTTTATTGGAGTTGTCAGCGCCTTAGACCTAATGACCCGCCAGCGAGCTGACCCAGACCTGCGACCTATCATTGATTATCTGGAGGGCCGAGCTTCTGTCGTACCCCGACAATTTTCTAGAAACCTGCCGGCCTTCTGTCTCCGGAACGGCATTTTGTTTAAGAAAAACTCCAGCACTGTTGACCGAGCGCACCTCCTCGTCGTTCCGGCAGATCTCCGCGCCGATATCCTTCTTGCTTGTCACGATGAGCCGACCTCCGGCCACTTGGGCTTTGCCCGCACACTTGCACGCGTGCGCCAGGCGTATTATTGGCCCAAACTTTCTCACGCCGTCCAGCGTTACGTCAGAGGCTGCCGCGATTGCCAACGTCGTAAGGCGCCTCCTCTCAAGCCAGCGGGCTTGCTCCAACCTATTGAACCCCCTCGGACGCCTTTTGATCAAGTCGGCATCGATCTTCTGGGCCCATTCCCTGTGTCATCGGCCGGTCATAAATGGATCATAGTCGCGACCGACTATTTAACAAGGTATGCGGAAACTAAAGCGGTGCAGCGCGGTACGTCATCTGAGATCGCCCAGTTTTTTATGCAACAAATCGTGCTGCGTCATGGCGCACCGTCCCACGTAATCACTGATCGAGGTACGGCGTTTACGGCACAGCTCATGCGCGACGTGTTCGAGCTCAGTCACACGAACCATCGCAAAACTACTGCCTATCACCCACAGACGAACGGGCTCACAGAGAGACTCAACAGAACGATCGCCGACATGATCGCAATGTACATAGACTCGCAGCACAAAACCTGGGACGAGATTCTCCCGTACGTCACATACGCTTACAACACGGCCACCCAGGAGACGACCCGATTTACACCATTTCGTCTGGTCTACGGACGTGACGTTCAGACGATGCTGGATGCAATGCTTCCATGCAGCACTGATGACCACCCACTCACGCCAGACGCCGAGCAGTTCGCTCAGCGCGCCGAGGAAGCACGTCAACTTGCCCGTCTTCACATTCAGCGGCAGCAGGGCACGGATGCACGCCGCTACAACCTCCGTCATCGGCACGTCGAATACCATCCGGGAGACCAAGTTTGGGTGTGGACCCCGGTACGCCGCCCAGGCTTGTCTGAAAAACTGATGTGCCGTTACTTTGGACCGTACCGAGTTTTGCGCCGCGTCACCGAAGTGACCTACGAAGTTCTTCCTGACGGGACTGTGCAGCCTCAGCGTCGTCCACCCCGCTCTGAGGTTGTGCACGTTGTCCGCATGAAACCCTACTTCACGCGGTAATGGATAGTACGCTCAGTGTTCTGCTAGTTTTCGCGTGGGACACCTTCGCCCACCTCCCTTGTACATTTTTGTGTGCTTGTGCTGTTTTTTTTTTCTCTTTCCACTGCCCATACTGCAACCCCGCTTTTGTTTTTCTTTTTTTTTTGGAGGGGGAGTAATGCCACCTGGTGTTCTCAGGTGGCGCTGAAGTGTCTTCGAAGACGTTGAAGTGTCTCGCGCTGGCTGGCTGGCTGCTTGCTGTATTCTGCTGGTTAGCGACCTGTCTCCCTGTTTTCCGTTACAACGTCGTGCGGTTTCCCAGAAACGGAAGTGTCGCAATACTCGCCGCACAATAAGACACAATAGAATTGCTTCTTGCGTGTCAGGGCTACCTTTTGATATATTTCCACAAATATACGAGGTCGGCTGCCTCATAACATTCTCCCCTGCGGCAGCAGTGACGGCGAAAGACATTGGACTCTTCAAAGAAGATGAAGGGGGAGTTGAGTGAACAAGCAAAAAGTGTGCTATGAACTTCGTTTCATTCTGAGAAAATTGTTAGTGGTGAGGCTTTTTCATCCACTGTAGTGGAAACAAAATACCACTGAAGTGAAAAGCAGGTCAAGGTTAGGAAGCCTTGAAACACTGCTTGCCGGGCATGGCTGGTAGCTGCGTACACATTCATACCGCACACGGTACGCTAGTTCCTACACGTTTTATATTTTATCAAGGATGGATATATAAAAATATAATAATAATCAATAAATATATCAGGATGTATAAAAATGATGAACATTGGCAACTTGGTAAGCAGTTTTCAGTTCGCGCTCTGTCTTGTCTGTGTCCTTTTCGTCTGTGCTCGTTCCGTTGAATGTAGAGCATGATGCACATCCAACTAGACGGGTCCTCGCCATCTTAGAGCAAGGAGAAGGAAACCCCTTGATTTCAGCCGGAGTTCAACTCCAATGAAGAATTCGAGGGCCTGGTAGATCAGGAGTAGGTGTTCTGCATGGGGTTGCGACGATAGCCAAGAGCCCTATGCGTAGAGTGGTGAATGGAAGATGACGGGAAATTCAAATGCGCTGCCAAATTCAAACAAATAGTGCTTCAAGTCATTATTTTCATCATCAGGGCAGCTTTAATTCGGAGGATATAATAATGAATTTGGTCGCGCAGTGGACACGGGCTGTTGTTACTGCATATGCTTATGATGATGAGTGACTAAGTTTCGGGATGGCCGATGGGACAGAAGGGAGCACGTGTGTCTAAGGAACTAGAGTCTTCAAGAGGTCATTGTAATTTTAGCGTAATAATTTTTTTATCG
>JARKHS020001263.1:77500-147121 GCA_030143305.2 Amblyomma americanum | reverse complement strand
TCTGTCTGTCTGTCTGTCTGTCTGTCTGTCTGTCTGTCTGTCTGTCTGTCTGTCTGTCTGTCTGTCTGTCTGTCTGTCTGTCTGTCTGTCTGTCTGTCTGTCTGTCTGTCTGTCTGTCTGTCTGTCTGTCTGTCTGTCTGTCTGTCTGTCTGTCTGTCTGTCTGTCTGTCTGTCTGTCTGTCTGTCTGTCTGTCTGTCTGTCTGTCTGTCTGTCTGTCTGTCTGTCTGTCTGTCTGTCTGTCTGTCTGTCTGTCTGTCTGTCTGTCTGTCTGTCTGTCTGTCTGTCTGTCTGTCTGTCTGTCTGTCTGTCTGTCTGTCTGTCTGTCTGTCTGTCTGTCTGTCTGTCTGTCTGTCTGTCTGTCTGTCTGTCTGTCTGTCTGTCTGTCTGTCTGTCTGTCTGTCTGTCTGTCTGTCTGTCTGTCTGTCTGTCTGTCTGTCTGTCTGTCTGTCTGTCTGTCTGTCTGTCTGTCTGTCTGTCTGTCTGTCTGTCTGTCTGTCTGTCTGTCTGTCTGTCTGTCTGTCTGTCTGTCTGTCTGTCTGTCTGTCTTTATTTCTTTCTTTGTTTCTTTCTTTATTTCTTTATTTATTTATTTAGGGGAACTGTTGCAGTTTCATTTAGAAAATAAGTGATAGCGGAAGAGTTCGGTGAAACGCTTTTCGGCGAATTCAACAAAGTCTGCTAGATGCGTATTTCAAAAAGTTTATCGACGACGAGTGCCAGCTGGAAAGAGTATCGCTCAACCTGGCCTTGAGTAGAGGTTTGCAGAAGCCTCTACTTCGCGCTGTTTGAGTGCAGCTTCATAACTGAAATACCTGCAGGGGCACAGGTTAAATTTGGGAAGCACGGGCCTTTCATGAAATTTTACGTACTGCGACAAAGCAGGCAACAGCAGATTCATTTGCTTATAGGCTTACGCTTCGAAAGGCTATAGTGTTAAGCCCGAAAGCTAATTCCAGGGTTCGAGGGAATTAGGTTTCCCCTAAAAAGAATCTTCGTAATGCAGCGTGGGCTGTAGATACATATCCAATGACTCCATCACAGTGCCTATGACTGAACATGTGAACTGCAGGCGTGGCTGATACTTTTGCTTGGAACCATTTATTTGTTTCAGCCTTCCATGCGGACATAGCTGATTGCACAGCCGTTATTCACATTCGCTTCAAGCTTAAATGGACACAACTCCATCCAATCACCGTTCTCAGTAAAAATGGTTTCTTTAGACCTTTGAGGCAACGTTGGCGTTTATCTGGTAGAAAAACATGCAGTTACAACTGACCAGATTAAACTTTAAAATTTTTCCGCCAAAATTTGCTGCCGACGTAAACAACTTTCTTACAAAACGGCCAGTGATGGGGGCACCTGTATTTTATTTTTTGCATTTTCTAGCTTATAAAATATCCGTTGTTTATTAGAGTGATGTCTTGGTCGTTAGAACGCTGTAGTCTATCGATACAGGCGAGCTTCAATTTCTTTTGAGTATCCCTTTAAGATCTATTGTAATACCTGACCTTAGACCCCTCAGAACCTGCATTCGTGACCAATACATTTGATGTCTACCTTGCTGACTGGCCAGCATCATGCCTTGGAATCCTTTTTTTTTTATCTGGGAGATTTGGGATACACCTGGAAACTAGTGAGTTAGCATTAGTTTATCTGCGTTCTTGAAAAGCTCTTTTACAGATAAAGAACACGCACAGGTTACCGCCCTTTGTTCTAGCTCAGGCTTCCTGTGGAGGTTGTCATATTAACTGCTGCGAAACCACGAGTCCTTTAGACTCGTGGGTACATGGCAGCTTGCGTTACATGTCGAAGAAGCGAGACTATTCTCCAGTGGAGTAAGCTGCCACATGTTTTCTTGGAAAGATAGTAACTGGCCCAGATGCCCATTTTTGCGAGCTAAGGTTGTTTGTAGTAAGTCAACAGGTTATGCGCCGAAAACAAGAGCTTATGCACCGGAGTCCGAATCGGGCAGGCTTCATGAGCCGAGGGACTGCAAACAATATTTCTTCAACAGATTTCTTTCAAGTCTTCCCGTCACAGTTCTCATAAAGTGAGACAGGAGGTGTCGTTGAACGTTGGCTGGCCGAAGTGTATTCGCTTACTCTTTTTTTTGTTGACACGGCTTCCTCACAGTGGCTTCATAAATGTTTTACCAGAGGGCGCTGGCTATACACTGGCATCGTATTGGCACTGAAAATTTTATACAAACTCTATGTAAAATACACAAACTACACAAAAATACACAAAAGAGTTTATACGAACTCTATATAAAAGTACACGGCGTGAAGTCGGTATGTACGTAATTCGCGGCACTGGGTGTTAACGGGCTAACTTAAGTTTCTAATCGCGTAATGTGTTACTCAACGGAGAAACACGCTGACCTAATTTAGCAGATGCCTATGACTTCTTTTAACGTTTTTCACCTGCCTTGCTGACTTTTTCAGCTACATTTTCGTTTCTTTTTCACGGACTCGCTATAACAGCAAGAGCAGCTGACCAGCCGTCCTCTGGGAGCCTCGTCGCAGTAAACGTGACTCGACTCCATCGACCGTGGCATCTCGCCGATAGACCGCGTGTTCCCTGTACAGCTTCTGCGATATCGCCGCAGACATGTACGACTCAGCGCTATCAAACACGCCGCCTTTGCTCTGAGACAACACGTCCACATCCTGTAATGCACCGAACGTGACGCAGGGAATCGTTGGGCGTATCCTGCTTTTGGAGAACCTCTTAAGACAGGCAAGCTAGCGACATGCATCAAGAAAGCAAGGAGTGACGAATGCCTAATGCGTGTCTCTGCACGTACATGGCATAAATTCTATTTCCTTCCGACTTGCCCAACTCTCACATACTCTGCCGGATATGCGTGTCAGTTATGGTTAACATGGTTGGTTATTTTATTTGCTTATCCTGTCTAGCATACGAGACTAATCCTTATTCCTAATGTTTCGCTCAAGTACCTCCTGGCATGGTCTGCTGCCTTCTCCATTACGGCCCTCTATACAAATATATCCCTATATTTCTCTGCACCCTTTCTGTGCCGACTAAGCACCAAAAGAGAAGCACACTTAGAGAAAGCATTGTGTGCACTACATGTGTTTTTTCCGTCTATGTCATGCTAAATGCTAAGCTATCTGCCTCTGTGGAATTAATTAAGCAATTAGCATAAACTACCGACCGTGAATGCTATGGGTTCCAAAAAACTTGTGGTTTGCGGATCAGTTGTGGGTGCCCCAAGCTTCGTGGATATGACTTCATAAAAAAAGTAGATACTCATTATTTTGTTACTATTCGTTTTTGGGTGAGTCAGCGTAGTGGCAAGCCTTTGAACGAATAAAATGTTGTGTGATGCATATCAACCAGAACCTGTATTTATCTGAAAGCACTGAAACATGACGTAAACACTAGGTTTTTAAATCCGCGCCCACCTTCATTTTAGTCTTACTTATCAACTCGCTTGTCACAGCGTGGATCAGGAAAACCTATACAGTGCAGGTTATGCTTCATGACCATAAACAAGCTTCGTCATCGTTTCTATGAACAGTTCTACTCTGTTCTATTCTTATGGCGAGTTTCCTTCTAGCTCCGCCACTACATGTTCTTTGTGTTGCCTCTTTGCAGCTCCTATATATTATGTACTTTGTAGGCAGACTACACCTGCATCAAGACAAGCAGTCGCGCTCATTTTTTTAAATATGTGGGGCCCGATTTTGGCACCTGAGCATTCACAATTGCGTAATGCAAGCCCTGCAGTTTTGTTTCCTCGGAAAGAAAAAAGATATAAATAAATGAGAGAAAGCCCTCTCCAGCTGTAGTATCGCGGGCTCATGAAAATGAAATGGAGCTATAACTCGAACAAAACGTACAGATTGAAAAAATATAAATCAAATATAAAAGACTGACCGGCCTAACACTCTACACCGTTTGAACAAAAGTAACCTCTTTTCGCAGATTTTTTTGTTCCTTCTGGTTACTATAGTTACTGATAACGAGAGTACGCCTGCTATTAGTTTTACTGTTTCAAACTAACGAGCATTAAAAATAGCGTATGCCAAGCAATAATCATAACCAAATTATTTATTACTACAAGGAATAAAAAATACGGCTTGTGACGTATTTGGATCCTAATACAGCGAATAATAGTAAAGCCGCCGGGCAGTGGGCACCAACTGCTAGCATAAATTTGGGAGAAAATGCTTCCATAGATCATCGCCGCAAAGATTCCGTCTTTCTCGGGATAAGCGCAACGACATGTCGTCGTGAGTTTGAGTAAATTTGTCGTTTTAGTTACACGATTATTCTTGTTCAACTTTCCTTGAAACGTTTCCACTATCGCGTACTTCGCTTCGTTACTTCTCCTCGACAGAAGAAATTGTGGTAAAAGCTACAGCCGCTGAAACTGTCACAATAAAATTTCATCGGATTGAATTTACATTTTACTAAATGAAGTTGATGATTATAGATTTTTATGGCGCAAGGGTGTCTACGGCCAAAGAGCGCCATGGCACAAGTTAATTTTCGATTACTCAAGGTAGGGCTAAAGACCCATTTTCAAAGCGTTTCAGCCCTTACTAGCCGAGCACCAGGGCAGGGGAAAGCTTGTACCGATTTTATCACCGGTGGGTACCCGGCGGCACTGGGGATCGAACCCCGCACCTCCCTCATACGAGGCGGATGCTCAACCACTCGGACAGCGCTGCTGTACATTTTACTAATTTTAATTTTTCACTTTTAAGGAAAGAGATAGTGGGCGAAATAGAACACGAAGCTGGCTATAAAAATTGCAAGGCGTATTATACCGGGTGTTTTTTTTAACTGTTTACAGATTATTATTTTAAACCGTGCGAGCGATACGTCGGTGCGGTCTATGCAGATGGATTGTACAATAAGGTGGACATTATGCACGTGATGAAGCTCAGTGAATAAACGATTCATTAACTATAATTAAATAATCTACTTTTTATCTGTTTTTATGGGCCAACACTATATTAAGAAATTGAAGGCCGTCAACATAAAAGCTGACTGCAATTTTAAAATTTCCTTTATCGGCAATGCTGTTCTTAGTATTTAACGTCAATAATACGCAATTTGTAGCTCGTGAAGTTCGCTTCCCGCAATGCACATTTTTAGAATGGTGTCGCTCGCATTTTTAATACAGCAAGTACAGAAGCCGTTTGTCTATTTTATGCCGCAGAAGCAGTGTAACGTGATTTACTCGACACTACTAGGTCCAGTGAAGCCATTTTAAAAATGTGCAAAAATGTGCGCGAGCTAAAAAATTTGTTGGAGGCACTAAGATATCTCTTAACTGCGGGAAGGTGAAAGCCGTTCACGACTCATTGCACTGATTTGAATTTGCCGCGCAATAATTCACTTCACAACAGAGGAGAAGAGCAGCTTGCGCAAGCGTGCCGCCACGTGACCTAGGTGGCGATGTAACGGACGGACGGTCACTGCGAGTATGAGCCATTAAAGGCTTTCGCCTTAAAAAACGCGTGTTTTTGACGTTAAATATTTTGAAGTGCGTTGGCGATAAAGAAAATTTAGAAACCAGACTCAGCTTTTATGTTGAGAGCCTTCTATTTTTTAATATAATATTGGCCCTTAAAATCTAATGTAAGAAGTTGTTAGTTAATTTTAGTTAATTAATCGTTTCATCACTGAACACTATCACGTACATAATGTCCGCCTTGCTTTACAATCCACTTGCACAGACTGCATCGACGTATCTCTAGCAGGGTTTGAAAGAGCAAGCTGTGAATAGTTAAAAAAACACGCGGTTCAAGTATATACGCCAGAACAGCACAACGGCTTACGTAATTAATAAAGAGAGCAAAGAGACATAGAAAGAAACGATAAAAGAGGGAAACAAAAAAATGCACGGTGATTTTACGCCGTCTTCAGTTCGACTTCTTGCCCTATACGCAGGGAAACGCTGCAAAGAAAACAAAACTGAATGTGAATAACAATGCACCGCATATGAAGGCGCACATAGACGCTATAAAAGACATCCCCTGCCTGTCAGCTTCAGATACAGCAGAAACTGCTGTCCCGTATATTCGCCGCTTCTTGAACCTGTCTAGTGCTCCGGAACCAGCTGAACACAATTCAGAAAGACAGGCGCTGGAGATTCATAGGGCAGAAGCTTTGCGAATGCCTCAGTTGCAAAAAATTTCTCTGTCGCGTAAAACATTGTCATGCTTCTTTATTGTTATTTATTTATTGTTAGCTCATTATTTTGCTCAGCAATTTTTTTCCTACGTTTTGTATATGTGATTTCGCAGTGACGCCTGACAAATGATTTACTTTGTCTTCGACCGGCACAAGCCGCTTGAGCGTACCCTCCTGTGCAGTTCAGCTGCACGATTCAACGACGTCTGTGCTCGACCGCAAAGCCTGAAGAATGAGGGAGAGTTCGAAAGAAAACAGAAAAATGGTCCTGAATAAATAAAAAACAATGGCTTCTATAAAGAGAAATAAGGGAAAAAGAAAAAGTAACAATGACTACAGCGACCAGAGATGGTAATCAGAACCCCAATCCAAAGAGTATGCCGGTCGGGTGCTCTCTACTCAGAGACGTTGGAGAGGGGGCGATAGAGAAAAAAAAATGTGTTAAGATTTTAACGCAGCTAAACCTAGTAGACATGCGAAAGCATGTGTTCATTCTTGGCCTCTTCTTTTAGGTATCTGCATGTGCACGGAACCACGTTTCTCGCTCTTCATCTTCTCACCCTCTCTCTCCACTCGGTGGCAGCTGGCGCAACGCCCTCCTAACATTGGCTGCAGCTGGCGCGACGCTCCTCCGAATTTACCCGAGCTTAGCCGAGTTACTCCGAGTTTCACACAAGGTTCTTGGTTGAAAACGTGTAAAGTAGTGCTTTCGCACTAAGCAGAAATTAATCTACGGACTCGAAAAGAGTGCGGGAAATTGAGAATTTATCGCTCAAGTGTGACGCCTCTAGATATCTGAGCAGAGCCTTTTAAGCCTTCAAGATTGACGATCGCATTCGCCACTGTTGTGAGATTTTGATAATCTTCATCGGACTGGCACAGATATTTCTCATTAGCGTTCACATTGTAACAAGGAACACGCAGATCACATGCATTCTCGTCTTATCAGAGTTACGAAGGCCGTAGGCAGTTATGTCGGCCGTGCCGATGAGAAGGAATGGGGTCCGTAGATGCAGATTATAGATTGTAAACTGTAGGGTTTACCTCGCCGAAGCGACACGTGGGATATGAAGCACGCTGTAGTGGATGGCTCCAAGGTAATATAGGCAGCACGTGGCTCTTTAACATGCACCGACATCGCGCAACACACGGGCGTTTTTGTATTTCGCATCCATAAAAATACGGGCGCCGCGGCCGCAATGGAACCCGCGATCTTGGGATCGGGGCCGAATTTTATGGACACTGAATCACGGCGGCGGCTCGGTGAATGCAACGCCGAGCAACGGTCCACGAACAGAAGTTCCTCCCAGACTTGTTTGACAAGACAGAAGGGCATCTTTATGCCATGATCCATGAATTTCTTTATTCCGACAGTTTCTGTGCAAATTTCAAGATTTCTAAACTAGGTACATTTTCCAATTAAATATCTGCCGTGTGTATTACAGCTAAATGCAGCGGACATTGTGCGGTGTTACGGCCGCAGAAGCAAGCTTGGCAAGTTAACCACGCCGATGCCGATAATGCAGCGCTGTCGTAGCTAGCTGCGAGACAATAAGCTCAAGTTCGCTAAAAAGGGTGATAGAGACGCTAGCTCGTCAAGCTGACCATCCGCGTGCTTAGTGCTTCACAAGAACATGTCCATAGATTCTTGGACAAACATTTTGAACATTGAAAAATATTAGGATACTGTTGCGGAAATATTGAAGGTGATTGCCCATTCTTCTGATATGCAGCAAAATCTTCCTTTTAAAGTGTTCCATCAATCGCATCAAACAGTTAAGACTGCCATAGAAAACCAATGGGGAACGCTTTAGACGATAGAAAAAACGTTAATAGAAAAAAAAATGCAAGACTGCAGTCGGGTGATCTGCGGATACATTGATTGTTATAGGGAACTCATACGTCATATCAAAAAATTGCTGGCATAAACGGTTTCCCGCTCAAAAATGCTATTCTCCAGAATTTTTCGGTATGGTCGCATCAAGTGACGTCAAAAAGTGGCGCGTCTTCTTTGACTTTCTTGCCCATCAAGTTTTCCGCTGTTATGATAGGACGTTTTGCTTTAGCTTCTTGCGATACGCTAACATTCCGTGGCCGTACGGTAAATGCGTATATTGAATACTAACCTCCGCGCCTGGGTCGGTGGTTTTTGCCAGTGCATTTGGAAGTCGATGTCGGACATTATGATGTAAGAGGATCGACTTGCGACGCAATGGTGGCTATTTCTTACGTAAAAACCCGCCAACATTTCCCAGCAAGCACAAACCAAAAGTTTCGGCCTCATTGCATGCATATCAGCGGCATGCTTATGTTCACAAAGGCTCTAAATTAGCATAGAACAAGAAATTATTCTAACAAGAACGCTTGTCGCGAATAAATATCGCTCCAAAGCATCACCAAGACAAATTGGTTGCAAAAAAAAAAAAGCGCAACTGGCGAACAAGGCACTGAGTTTCAGATAACCTCACCGTGTGTCACAAGCGTCTAAATTTAGTTGCACCGGGCGCTGCGTAATTAGCCTCAGCAGCAAGAGAGAAAGAAGCTGCTCCTACCGAGCACCTCTTTTTGATTGAGTAATCAGTGTGTAGGAAATATTCAAACAAGCCCGTAGAACCCCTTAGAGTGTTGAAAGAAAAGAGAAAACTCCGCCTTATTCTGTTCTTATCTTATTCAGTGTCTTATTCTGTTCTTTCTCTCTCCCTCTCCCTCGCTTTGCCCCCGGCAGTGGTGCTGGAGAAGTTCGTGGCCAGCGTCTACGACGCGTACGTTGTGCGCGGTAACTCGGCTCTCCTACGTTGTCACGTGCCTCCATCCATGAGGGATTACGTCACAGTGACGTCATGGGTGCTCGACGATGGCATCACCATCGGCACGCTGGAAGGCGCCGGTAAGTGATTTTGATTACTCCCTTCGAGTCTCACTTCCCTGTTATCCCAATCTCCGAGAGAAGTTCGCATGGTGCGACGCGCGATGTATGAAAAAGGTCTCGTTTATTTTCTTTCCCGACTTTACTCCACCTTACTGAGCACCTATGCATCTGTTTAACCAGATAAATATATGATGACAATAAAACATCCGCAACAGACGTTAAACGGTCATATTTTAAGTTTTTCCTTGCTTGTACTCGTTTCTTATTGTCTACCATATTGATCTCGTTACCGTTGTCGGTAAATAAAAATTTAAGAGCCCCTAGTTAAAACGACTGCCCCTTGATTGAAACTGAACACTAAAGTTAGGCGCATGATTTTGGCCCATTAATTTAATGCCCGGTTTCAAGCACAGATACCAAATGTAGGTTGCCACAACATATATGTAAGCTACGAATGGCACACTACGATTTTCATGACTGGCTAGCGAAGCATATTCGCATGAAATGCTGCCGTTCGTATTATGGATAATGCATTGCACCAACAATCATAAGAAAAGCTGGGTCTTTGATCCCACCTTGAGCTATCGAAAATATCTTGTGCCATGGCGCTTTTTGGCCATAGATGTCCTTGCGCCATAAAAATTTATAATCATCATCATCATCAGAAGAAGAAAACCTTCTACATTCGCTAACATTGCGAACAGCGACAGCACGCTTCTGTATCTTCATTCTCCAGGAAATGAAAAAAATGGTTCGTGTTCCGAATTGTATTTTGTAGGCTGACACGCACGGAACTGCTCCTCCTGAATTAGGAAATAAAACTGCTGAAATACACATATTCCGTAAGCTACGCAGTGCCCTGAAAGTAAGTTTCGTTTACTGTGTGTGTGGGTGCGTGTGTGTAAGTGGCACTGGGAAGAAAGAGAAATGCTCGTTCAGAAAAAAAAATACTTAAAAGCTTTACAACACCACATTTTGAGGCAAATAAAGCTTTTTATGGGCTTCCTCTTACGTAACGTCATCCACGTCGAAGCATTAGATTCAACAATCGCTTTTATTTAGCTTAATTCAGCTCCAAAAAGTTCTTACATACTATTTTTCGCGATCGAGACCCATCGCAAGAGAGATAGTTGGTGACGTATAACCTTGGGAGCGATATCAGTGAATATTAGTGACGTAACAGCAGAGTACGTGACGTGCTTTGAACGGCGACGGACGACAACGGCCAGGCGCTGCGTCGGCGACTCGGCGGTCGGTGAGCTGGTCGGCAAATATATACTGTCGCTGATGCACCAGCCAGCGCCAGCATCGGCGGCCGAGCGAAACCTTCTCGTCGATGAGACGGCGAGCTGACTAGTTGCTCTTTCCTATACCTTAACAGTATTATTAGTACCGCATTTTACATACGTTCACCCTTTCAACACTCCTCAACGGTACGAGTAGGCCTAGCGGGCTCGCCCTCGCACTCATTGGCGATTCTTGCAAATGAGTTATCGCACTGCGTAAAGAAGTAAACATGCAACCGGCGCAAAAAGAGAAGAGAATGTTCATCCTAAGTGGAACGTAACTTACATTTCATGCTGAACGAACGCGCAGTTGCTGCCTGAGCACGTACAGATATGCAAACGAAAGTCGAGCAGAGGTGGAGTCGTCGTCACGGGCAAATTCCTGAAGGAATTACGTACTCGCGCGCAGTAAATACCAAATCGTTTAGAATTATCTTGAAGCATTCACTTAGCTAAACAGTTTGCTAAACAATCAGTGCATTCTTACCCCTCCCGAAAAACGAGTTCAGAAAAAAACTGAAGTGGAAAGGTAACTCGGAGAGGCGGTTGCTTTTTATTTCCTATGAACCATATACGGCCGCTAAATACCGAGTGGAGAAAACAACACCGCTTCGGAAAGGGCAGATCAAAGTCGCTGTCCATCGCAACACTGCTGTGCGCCTCGTCTAGAGCAAAATTCAACACTGAAGATGCTACTCCACGTGACTCATACCCAATGCCCAGAATGCGGATGCATGCTATTACTGTGCACGATTGCAGAGCACTGCTTAGCCACGCATCAGGCGCATGATCCCATCGACTGGCTCTAAACGGGCCACTATCACCGACTTATCCTCTGATGCAAGCGTGAGATCGCCATCGTCAGGGCCACTAGTTGCTCCCGGGCCGCTAGGCAATTAGGCAGTTTCTTCAGTTGGTCATGCCGGGCGTCACATGAATATTGCTCCTACTCAAGGCTGTGGACGTTCTTATTACTACATATATAAATTTTGGGCACTATGGTCTTACGAAAGTCGCAAGAACCGCGAAAAGTGCACGACAAAGAGCGCCCCAAGCGGGGTAATATTGAAGAAGAAAACAACCCTACCAATTGCGAAAGCCAAGATCTTTCTCACACTTTGCGTCCATGTCAGGATGTGGGCCTTTCAACGTAGCATGCGGCACATGCGTTTTCGTGCGCAGGTTTATATAAGCAGCTGCTAATGTGGTTACGACTGAAGTGCACGTGACAGTTATAAGATTTGCGACACGCTGGGTTCTTAAAAGCATGCTTAGTTACAGAGCACCACAGGCAAAGTCCGCGGTACGGACGATGGTGGACAAATGGGGCAGAAGCTTAAAAATCGTTCGCAACTGCGAGAATGCTTTCCTTCGACTTGGAACTTTTTATACCGGCTGGATAGCTCAGAATCCGGATAAGATTGTGGAGAATCTGAGGTGGAGACAAAGCACGTATTTCTGCATTCATATCATTAACTTTATGATAACGCACTACTGTAGCAGGACCGCACCTGCGTGCGTTCAGTGACATGTCATAGCCAGTCAGCAGGTTACGCGCCAGACCCACCCAAGGCTGCGCTAACGCGGCTACTGCTTCGTGCTCCAGCCTGTCACTCCGCCATCGCCTGTAGTCCACTCTGCAACTGCGTATAGGCCTATCTTCGGGAGGAGCGGGTTCTCTTGCTTCGCATCGGAATACCGGGAGGATCGTACGCTCGCCTCCGAGAGACGTGCTCGGCGGAGCGCGGTTCCTGCCAAGGCCGTAAGCCCTGGACTCCACGAAAAGCGCGCGGGATGTCTCGCGTGTTGTTGCTCGCAGCGGGCCACGGAAGCAGGGAGGAGGCGTATATATCCTAACGCCCTCGACCCGGGGTCATCGATCAAGGCGTCCAGGAAGGCGAGGCTTACGCCGATAACGCCCTGGATGCCCTGTCCTGACTGGCGGCGCCGCTCCAGAAGACGGCTCTTTTCTCGGGCCAGCTCTCTCTCTCGACGAGTGAGCGCGCCCCGGGCGAAAACGCTGTCGGAACCCGGGGACACTGTAGTGACGGCGTGAAATGAAAAGCGCGCAAAAAAGAATATTTGAAAGCGTAAGCCAAGCGTTCAGAATAGTAAACAGAATGGAAAGAGGGGGACAAGAAGGATCAGCCTCCAACCGAGCTTGGCTACACCCGTCGCCGCGAGGAGATGCATGACGTCGACCAAGACGCCGGCCATGCGTCACAGGAGCGTGTGTTTGAGTGCGTGCTGCTTCCCGGCATCTCATCCGGTTTCTTTTTTTTTCCTTTCTGTGTGTGTGCGTGCACATCCCTTATTCTTTATTCGCTCGCTGAACATACGAGCATATAAAGATGGCTTTATTGTGAGATTTTCCTTTTTTCCTGACCATGTCCGTTATATAAAGCATATTTTTATTTCCCTGGACGCATGATACCTTGAAATGACATAACAGACTCTACGATGATGCGATTGTAACACTCCAATGGTTCTACAGCAGCCGGCCCCGTGATTATGATTATGATGATGATAACGCTTTAATAAAAAGGGCTGGACCGTTATCCTAAAGTTTAAGAAGTTTTTGTCAGTGCATCCTCGTTCACGTCTGTGGGATTCTTCCTTGTGTCTGGTTCTTCTCTGCTGCTGTTTTTAAGTGATTGTACCTGGGATATGCGGCCAGACGGGCGCAAACAGCGAAGATAATTGTGATCATAATATCAGTAGCTAAATGCAAGAACTAACTTTTTATTCACTGCATTAGCATGCATGTTTACCTGTATATTCAAAGCATTAAGGCAGTGGCGTTAGATGACCATTCTATTTTGTAGGATTTTAGTAGCGCACCAGTGTCCTGTGATATTCTGTCTAAAATGTCAGCCTAATATTTCTAATTACGCATGCAAGACCACGGCACACGTCGTGAAGCTCGTCCCTGGTGCGACGCATCTGTTGCGCATGACGCTCTGTCTGGCAAGAAAGCTGAGTGACAGGAGATGGCGATTAGTTTCCGTTCTTGGACAGCGAAACCGAAGACTGGCTGTGTGGGTGGGTAACGTGAGGCCAGTACTGTTTTTTAAGCGATTTCTATTGGACTAGGTGATAAGACATGGTGCCGCTAGCGACGTGAGGCCAGTACTGTTTATTTAAGCGATTTCTATTGGACTAGGTGATAAGACATGGTGCCGCTAGCGACGTGAGGCCAGTCCTGTTTTTTTAAGCGATTTCTATTGGAATAGGTGTTAAGACATGGTGCCGCCACCGACGTGAGGCCAGTCGTGTTTTTTAAGCGATTTCTATTGGATTAGGTGATAAGACATGGTGCCGCTAGCGACGTGAGGCCAGTCCTGTTTTTTTAAGCGATTTATTCTCGAGTGGGTGATAAGACACGGTGCCGCTAGCGACGTGAGGCCAGTCCTGTTTTTTTAAGCGATTTATTCTCGAGTGGGTGATAAGACACGGTGCCGCTATAGACTTCGCATGCAGTCAAGTGCAGCGATACCGCACTGCTGGCCAAGAGCGAAAAGTTATCGCCGCCCGTCACCCCGCTTTCTTATCGAACGGAGCGTCATAAGCAACACCTGCGTCACACCAAGGAGGCGCTCCATGCCGGGTGCCTCGGTCTCGCACGTGTTATTGAACAAATTCGGCTGAAATTTTAGACACGCATCTCTCAGGACACAGGCACGTCACTAATATTCTACAAAATAGAACGGTCATCAAATGCCACTATCTCTATGCTTTCACTATAAACATGGATGGTAACTGCAAGGAATAAAAAGTTATTTATTGCATTTTATTTAATTACTGATATTGCAATCACAATTATCCTCACAGTTCGCGTCCGCCTGGTCACATATCCCATATGTAAAACAACTTTTGTGTAGTGCTCTTTGTATTTGCTTTAAAAGTCGTGAAAGCAACCTTGAACCACCTGCATGTATGCGGTAATTTGCATCGGCAATGAGAAGTCATGACGTTCGCTGCAAGAAAACCATATTTTTTTATTTTTACCTTTCCACTTCGACAGTTCCTCTGCTAGTATAACTCACCGTCTAGAGCGAAGCTTATCACTCTCTATATTTCATTGTTTAAGTATCTACTTTTGTTAATGCTATTATTACCGCCATTATGTTCTTTTGTGCTTCCCGCACGGATGTCTGGCTGGTATTGACATAATTCCAGCATCCTCTTATTCAACTCGTGGTATAAGCTCGAGTAAAAAAACGTATCAATAAAGCCTGCTGCATTGCTGCGTAGTCACAGATCAATAAAAAGGTGTCGGCCAAGATTTCTGTCTCTTAAAGAAGCAGGTGGTCATCACAATCCCTGCCAGAAACGTTTATAACTAGAGCCGCTAGCAATCACAACTTCCTGCAGCTACTTTGACGGACCGGCGCTCCATTTAACGGTAAACCTATAGGTTCCAGGGGCTCAAACGATTGCTAATTGTTAACATTACGTCTATGACAACAGCAGTCTTTCTCATAGACAAGTGCCGTGTTCCCAAATTCCGCATTGTGCTTTGTGGTGGTACGTACTACATAGTTAAAGGTTCGCTAGCTTCTCCGCTTATCACTGGGGAATAGGATAGGTAGAGGGTGCGACTTAACCTCCTAACTTCCTAACCTTGTGGCACTCCTAACTTCCGCGGGAGCAAGAGCAACATTTTGCCTCTTCCTGCAAAGATTCGGGGCGTGTGCGTAAAATAGTCCCAGAACGTAGATCCTAAAAGAAAACTCGGTTACTTGGAAACATGTCGAAAGTGCAACACATGCGTTGAATACGTAAATTCTACTTTCGCATTTATTTCGCCTTCTAAACACACCGTTAAAACTACCTTTTGAACTCATTTTACCCCGTACGCATCAGGCGCTACTACTTTCACTGTTCGATCTAACTGCTATGAACATGATGGTCACCTTACTTTTCTCCTTTTTATTCAGAAGCTGCTCCTTAATTATCAGACTATGTTTCGGCATGAGTACTGAAGCCATGAATACTGCAAACTTCTTGCATAACTTGTACGGCTAGCACTGCCGTATCTTACGACCTTCAGCCGCCAGCCTTCAATGCGAAGGCGTAGTACATGGTCCTGACGCGCCAGGAGCAGTCCAGCTGCGAGCGCATCTGCTCCTTCCGGGGCATCGGCGCATGCGCTCTGGCGTTTGATGGCCGTAAGATACGGCAGTGCTAGTGGTACACGCTATGCTAAAACATGTCGTACGGCATGACAACGAATTCTAAAAAAAAGTTATACGAGTTCTATATGTCCAGATCAAGCTGTAAGCTAGTGTGAAGAGAGCAGGAGGGCTTGCTTACTCGTGCCAGTATTGCTGATTATTCCTATAATTTACAAGAGTCAGCTTAGTTTTTTTTATTATAGGTGTGGAGGTCATGCTTTCAAATCATGCTTTCAGGTCATGCATGGCTCGACAATCGTGAAACGGTGCATATACAATGCAGGTGCAACCAGCACAATACGGCGTCTTGATTGGCGCAGCGTGGCTCTGATGACCGGGTGCTTGAGAGCGTAGCGCTACAGGGTGTTCTTCGCTGAGCAAGGTAGTGTCAAAATACTCCTTTTCAGAGTAGTGCACCCCTGAAATCTATAAAGCTGCCGGCTGCGGCTGCTCTCATAGTACAGCGGTACTCTAATCCGCTGAAACTAAACAACGCCATGCCACCATAACACGATGCCATGCTTGTGACGGGGATACAAATATTCGACTTCGCCTCGATGTTAGCCGACCGTGGACCGTTGCAACAGAGCCAAGAAGGACGTTGTTCCCGAATGCATCGTCCACGGGTGTCTCGACGACTGGCCTTGACCGCCGGACTCATGATATTCACGGACAGCGCTCGCGCGCACTGAACTCTCCCGCAAGCCCACTTGCTCGGTGTTTATGCCGGGTGTTCAAAATTAGGATTTACGGATTTATAAACAAAATACAAGGCGCGGTACACAAAAGTCGTTATTGTAAATGGGTTATGCGGCCAGGCGGACACAAAGAGTGAAACAAATAATCACGGTAATCTGATTAATTATTTACTTATTTGCATAATACTTTGGACTTAATATAGTCCAAGCAGCAAGGGCAGATTGCAAAATACGTTTTCAATGACGCCGTGGGGAAAAGGAAGTTATAACACATGACCCGCTACAAGTCAACTGGCTCTATCTGCCTCCGAATCCATGTCCGTCTCATTGAGGAACGCCCGCTTATCCGAGCCCTTGGCCTCTGGATTCAACACGACGGCAAACCCATCCTGCATACTCTCTGCACCATGGTTCTCAACAACACCCGCATGGTCCGCCGCAAAGCGGGGCACAGGAAAGGCATGCGCGAAGAGGACACCCTCCGAATCGTCAATGCCTTTGCTATCAGCCGCATCCAGTACAGCCTTCCCTACCTCCACCTTACCAAGACCAACCAATACAAGACTGAACTAATAATCCGCACACTTTTCAAAGCCGCTTTCAGACACCCCATGTGCACGTCAACATCTCTACTAATCACTGGTCATCCACAGTACCTTCGATGAAATCCGAATTGCGGTCCTCTCTTGCCAACGCACGCGTTTACTCACTGCCTCCGCTGGACGGGCCATCCTCTAACATATCGGGGATCCCAAGCAACCTAAACACTCGCCCTCACAGCAATGCTACCCCCCCCACCATCCGCAACCACCTTTACCCAAGCACTACCCCAGACACATTCACCATGATCTCCAAAAGGCCAGGAAACAAGCCTTACTCAAGCGTGTGCGAAGACGTACGGGCACGATTCCACCGCTGTCTACGTTGACATCGCCTCCTATGCCCACCCATAGACACTCGCCGGTGTTGCGGCAGACAGCACCAACACTCCGCTTCTGGCAGCCTCTGTCCGAGCCCCAAACTCAACAGCCGCTGAAGCGATCGCCATCTCACTTTCCATAAAAACGAGTGACACGCACTCCAACAGCGCTCGACATATATCACAGACTCTCAAGCCCCTCTCCGGCTTTACAAGTGCCATTCCCACGACAGGCGCTACGCATCCTGGGACACACTCTCCATCAAGGCCACGTCATCACATGGGTACCCGGCTACGAGGGCCTTGATGGCAACATCAGAACGTACACTTTAGCTCGAGTATATACACCCAGAGAGGGGCCATTTCTTCCTGCCCTATACACCCCATCCTCCAATTTCACCACTCGGCTCGAAACCCAACGCCTTAATAGACGCCTCTACAGTCTTCCTCATCTCTCTCTCTCCGCTGAAGACTCCTTCCTGCTACGGCGTCTTCAAACAAACGTCTATCCCGACCTGCACTATTTACATCGCCTACACCCAACACTTTACGAAGACAAATGTCCATGGTGCGGCGACACTCCAACCCTAACACATATGACATGAACATGTCCCCAAAAACCTCACAATCTAAAGCCGCGTAATGTGACCCTGGAGCTGCGGGAGGTGAAGCTGACCAGTGCACGCCTCGACGACCAGGTAGCGCTCCTTCTCATCGCCAGAAGGTCGGCAGAAGCCTACGGAGCACTGGAGTGAGGGCCCGCCCACATGCCCTCCTGCCACCATCCTCTTCAATAAACGTTTGTTCAATTCTATTTAATTCTATAACACAAGACACCACGGAACCAAACAAAGTAACTAAAATAAATAATGAACATTTTATTCACTGCAGTTCGCGTGCATATCGAAAGCTTAGAGGCAGTGGCATTCAAAGGCTATTCTATTTTGTACAATTTTAGTAATGCACCTGCGTCCCGAGATATGCGCGTCGAACACTTCGCCCCAAACCGTGTAATTACGCATGCGAAACCACATGTTCTGTGCACGTGGTGGGGACAAAATTCTTAGTCGCTGCCAGCGGTGGCAACCGGCCGAAAGTTTTTTTGCTCACTGAAGTATAACACTCTTGCTCACTGAGGTATAGTCGATAAAAAAATTAAATAAACTTCTTCTTCGTGCAATGAGTAATCCGCGATTTACTTTTATGGCCTGAAGTTTTGTAATTAATACATATTACAATAATGCGAAAGACGGACACAAAGAGAGAGGCAGCATGATCACGCCAGCAGTTTGAATTCTAATCAACTCGCCTAACTTTTTGTCCTCCATTTGTAATTAGTCTGCTCTTTCCTTTCCTTTCAATGCTAGTCAAATGTCTATAACTGCCTCCTAAAAATATGTTCCTGATTATCAGGTTTCTAGTAAGATTAAGCCGTGGCCCCCAATAATAATCTCCTAGTTCCATTCGAGCACACTGTAGCCCCCTTTCTTTCATCTTCGCTCATCAGGTTGGCTGGGTTGTCCTCCATAAAAGACGGTATACAGCCGCATTCGCTTTCGAAACGAAACCTCAGCATCTCTTGTTTCCAGAGCAATCAACTAAATGCGACACAGCGCTGTTCGGGTTCAACGTTTCGCTCCAGCAATCTTCATGTTTGCATCTCCGACCTTTCTTTTTTTTTACAGCGGTAATGTAACCGCTGAGCCACTGCCGAACCAAACAATGGGTTGCCGTCGGCAGTGGTGCGATCACAATAAAGCCGCCTTCCCTGCCTCGGCAAATTTCCGCCGCATGGTTGCTGAGTTATCAGCGGATTTGTTCAGTACCCCTAAGTTCAGTGCTTCCGGTTTGTCACTTGGAAGACGCGTTTGGTTGCTCAGTCACCGTGTTCTGTTTCCCGTTCCTGCTTTTGGTCGGAACTATCACAGTGTTTCTCGTCATTTTATTTCCATAACTAGCGTTCTTTGATTACCCGCACCAGAGACAGCATGTCTTGCCTCCTCCGCTTATTTAATGCGAAAAACATTCAATACGAACAAAGCAACACATTTTACAAAGACGTACGTGGAAATTAGCGAGGAAGGAACATTATCGAGGAAATCAGGACAGACAATGCGCTGTCTTCGAACTAGTGGTTATTCTCTGAAATCGCTTTTGCATGGTTCTCTTTTAAAGTTTTGATGAGAATCGCATCTCTGTGCGTGTTGTCGCGTTTATACATACGTCGGTCCTTCGAAAATGTGTTCATCGAGCTTTCTCTGCCGTTTGTGGCAAGCGGGCAAGCCATATTACTGCGCTAATGTATAAACTTAGGCTGGTTGGTTCATGTTTGCATAGCTGCAGGGCATCAAACGTCAAGGAACGGAGACAAAGTCGGACACACGCAGCGCTAACTTCCAACACATTTGTTTGCGTTTATTACGAGCTTTGCTAATCAAAGGTTTTGGAAGTTTGCGCTTCCGTATGTCCGACTCTCGCCATTCCTGACTTTTGGTGCGCTACAGCTATGCCCATATCACTGCAGTTCTCGCGATCAAAGAAGCAAAATCGAATCCATTATGGCCTGTTCGTTGGGCTCATTTAGCCTTACTCACGTTCATTTAAGTAATGCTTTGGTTTGGGTTAGCTGGATCATAATTTTAATGTATTCTAAAAATGTTGCAAAAGAGATGAGCAGAGACCAAGAAGGTACATAGAAATGACAGCACTCACGCAACTTACCTACAAATCAGCTTTATTCATACATTATTTGTTGTTCATCTTTCGTTCACACGTTTTTTGCGAGTAAGTCACGTAGGAGTGTTGGTTTTAGAGAATTTTTTTTTCCTTTGAGCAAGTGCACATGATCAATATATGGTTGCAGTTGCGTCCCCGGTGTTGCATTTTAGGTGACAGTGATAAGCTCGATAAGCGGAGAAGCCGCCGCAGTTGTCGACGTTGGCAGGTCGAGAAAATCCCGATTGGTCTGAAAAGTTATGACGTTACTCATTGAGCTGTGGAATGAGAATGATTAAAACTTGAGTTAAATTGTGATCATGAGGCCGTAGCATGACCGAAAGGTCATAATGACATGCAAGAATGTAAACTAATTACAAATCTAAAATAATTACAGAGAAAATAAAATTTGGGTAATTAGTAGTGAATGGACTCTATGACACTTGGGTCGCGTGTCTGGCACGCTACCTTTAGGCCACTTAAGCATGTTCGTTCTACTTGATTAAAAGGGAGACCTTATGTGTCTTGCGGTGTATCACGTGGTCTAGAATGCCTAGTGAGGCATGCCAATGAGTACGTGTAATTATAAAAAGTTGTTAAAAAAAATAATGTAGGAGATAGCCATTAACGCGTCACATCACAACCCTGAAGCGCAGCTTGATTGCCTCTCCCCCTTTTTTTCTCGTTTCGTTGCATTTTGAAGGTCATGCAATTTACTTCGCTGAGTTGTTCTTCCCTTCTCGATTGTAATACTTTTTTTGTTGACCTGTTGTGGCCTGTCTGCAGCGACTCCAAGTTTTTGTGTTCTTAAAGTTCGTTGGTGACTATGTTTTTTTTAATGCAATCTGTGATATGGCCCGGTTGTATTGTAAATCAGCAGACAGGTGCGAATAAAGCGCAGTTTCAAGTGGCGTAGGGGCCGTTTTCAGAACCCATGATTGTCACGTTCATTACTTGCTTACTCATCGATCGCGCTCCATTGAAAGCATTTCATTTGATGATACGTGCCGTGCCTTCTTATTCAAATAGTTTTGCACTCTTCTCTCGACCAAGGTTTGATTTCAAATTACAGTCGCTCACAAAGTGCCGAATCCATGACATACGTGACAGTGAAGTCAGTTAAGATTTTTTGAATAATTAATGTATTATACTGCCCAAAACGAGCAGTAGACAATATTCACAAGGAAAATACGCACAATCAAGATATGTAGAAACAAACAGCGAAACCTAGGAAGAAGGCACTAAAGAAATCGCCGGCCATGATACCACATAACAAATAAGACGTGGACCAAAATTAGAAGGATGAAATTTTCAAAAGTCAAAGAAATTTGCAAAAGTTGGAGGCATTCGCAAACAGCCGGGTTACTATTGCACTCTACGGCTGCCCAAGCACCTGATAAAGGCGTCTCGGCTCTAGCGCTTCGAAACAAGGTATCACATTAAAGGAAAGTGCGGTGTTGCACACGAAATGAGGTCTATTTAAAGCAGTTTTTCACAAAGGCTACGTTGTAAGGATAGTGCCAAAAAAAATTAATTTGTGCCTGAAAAGGCTTGACCTCATTAATATAAGCTTTTTCCATATAGTTCCGAGACTAAATGTAATTAAAAATGTGCGTTTAACATTTAAATCATTTGTGCAGCACCCCTTCGAAATAGTCTCCTTTGCAGTCTATACACAGCTTCCAACGCTTCTTGAGGTCTTGGAAACAGTTGGAAAACGCTTCTTTTGGCAGGGCTCTCCTCTCCTTTGTCGTGGCGCCTTGAATGGCCTCCACGCTCCCCATCCAGCGACTATATAGGGCTCTCTTCACAAGAGGAAACAGGAAAATATCGCATGGGGAGCGGTCAGGCGAGTATGGCGGATGGGGAAGTACAGTAATTCTGGGCAGTGTGCGGCCTTGCTTTATCGTGGAGAAGGCTCCATTGTCCAGGTGCCCACAAGTCAGGGCGACGGCGTCGCAGTGCATCACGCTTGTGTTGGAGCACGCGGATATAAATTTCCCGATTCACCGTCTGCCCTTGTGGGACGAACTTGTTGTGTATGACACCGCTGGCATCGAAAAAAACTATCAGCATCGTCTTTGTTTCGGCCTTCTGTCGCCGCACCTCCTCGACGCCGGAGAGCTTGTGGACCGCCATTCGGTGCTCTGCCTCTTTGTTTGAGGATAGCATTGAAAACACTATGTTTCGTTCTCAGCAATGATGCTATCGACGAATGCAGCATCCTTCTCTGCCTCGGCGAGCAAATCAGCGCTCACTGATGCCCGCGTGTCCTTCTGGTCCTGTGTGAGGGAGTGCGGCTTAAGTTTGGCATTCAGCTTTCGTTTCCCCGAGTTCTCAGGCAAAATTTGGTAGTATGCTGTCTTACTAATGTCGAGAGCATCTGAGAGCATGTGGACTATAATGGTGCGGTCTTGCTGTACGATGTCCCTTATCCGAGCCATGTTTTCATCGCGTGAGGTTTAAGGGCGCCCCTGCCTTCTGTCGTCTTCCACCGACGTTCTCCCCGAAACGAACCTCTTGTGCCACTCAAAAACACGCGCCCGCGATAATGTCTCGTTGCCGTAAGCGTTACGAAGGAGCTCATACATCTTTGAGGCAGTCTTGCCAAGCTTCACACAGAAGTTTATGTTTACACGCTGCTCAAGGTCGACGTCCATCTCTCCACATTCACTCCCAGTAGAATGCGCAGACGACTAGTGACAACGTATTTTTCTACATGTTGTGCTATCTAGCGGTTGCCATAGCAATTAATATAAATAACTCACGTTATTCCGAAAAGATGGCCCTACACATACGCACCAACATTTGTTTTGGGGAATCATTTCTAGAGAAGAAAATAAATCAGTCTCGAAGCTTTACGGACAAAAGTAGTAAGTTATATGATAGGTACGCAAACTGCCGGCGCCACTTATACATTTACGACCCACTTTTTTTGCTGCGCTCCTGTTATGAGTAGTTCTTAAGAATCATTTTCGAATCTGCAGCGTGAGAAATATAGAAAAAGAACGCACAAAACTACGGATGTATACGCGGCTGAAAAACTGAGCACCGAGGGTCCCGGCTCTAAAAGGAACTTGCACTCTCATTACTTAATTTCCGCCTTTCTTTTCAGACTGCTTCCACGCTTGAATAGAACGAAAGTAAAATGCTGTCCCCAAAATAATACGAAATTCTGGAGATCTGATACCATGACAGCCAAAAGAACCTTTTGCTCGTGCCAAAACATCGTGCTGCGCAGTGGTGCTTAGTCTGCAGACCCCACGCTAGTGTAACACTTCCCCCAAAGTTCACCCTGGTGCGGTGCTTGCATGCGGCGATAGCCTTGATCCTGGTGCCATTGATTTCGAACACTGTTCCCTAACACGTAGCACATCATTTTACATTTACGATGCTCTATATATTTTCTTACTACCTGGAGATGTTTAAGTTTCCAATTCCTTCTAAGTGCTAGAAAATACCTACTGTTGATTATATCAAAATTTTTGCTTATAGCAGTCAAAACTCAGTACAAAAAATGTTAATACTTGTACTGCTCAAGGCTCCTGCGTTTGTGCCGAGAATTGAAGGGCGGACACTCTCAGTCAAATCTGGGAAAAGGCTGTCGGAAATTACAGTGTGTAAGGATCATCAATTACCAATCTCTTCAATGAACAGACTGGTATGGCATATGGCGTGGTATGGTATGACATGGCATGGCATGGCATGGAATGCTTTGGTCTGGTATGGTATGGTATGGTATGGTGTGGTATTGTATGGCACAGTATGGTATGGTATGGTGTGCTATTGTATGGCATGGCATGGTATGGTATGGTGTGGTGTGGTGTGGTGTAGTGTGGCGTGGCATGGTATGGTATGGTATGGCATGGTATGGCGTGGCGTGGCGTGGTATGGTATAGTACGGTATGGTATGGTATGGTATCGTATGATATGGCATGGTATGGTGTGGTGTCGTGTGGCATGGCACGGCATGGCATGGAATGGTATGTTATGTTATAGTATATGATATCATACAGCATGTTATGGTATCGTACAGTGTGATGTGGTATAGCACAGCATGGCATGGAATAGTTTGGTATGGTATGGTATGCTATGATGTGGCGTGGTGTGGCACGACATGCATGGAATGGTATGATATGTGTGGTGTTGTATGGCACGGCATGGCAGGGAATGGTTTGGTATAGTATGGTATGGTATGGTGTGGTGTGTCACAGCATGGCATGGAATGTTATGGTATGGTATGGCATCACATAGCATGGTATGGTATGGCATGGTATGGTATGGTATGAAATGTTATGGTGTGGCATGGCATGGCATGACATGGCATGGTATGGTAGAGTACTACGTGGTGTGGTATGGTATGGTGTAGTGTGTTGTGGCACGGCACGGCATGGTATGGTATGGCATGGTATGTATGGTATGGTATGTATGGTATGGTATGATGTGGTACGGTATGGTATAGTGTGGAATGCGGTACTGATATCTCTATCATTCCTTTGTGCCGGGCGGGAATGAAAGTCGGGGGCTTTTTTGTCTTGCATTTGTTGCAACAACAGTAAGAAGTGGTATGTACATACGCAATTATTGAAGCTGTTCATTCCAATAGAAAACAAAATGTGATAAAAACTGAACTGTGTGTAATTATTCTGCATATGATATCAACGTGCAAAAAGAAAGATTATTTAGGTTCTGCTAATGTCTAGAGTTTCGCAGACTAGCTGGCTTTGCGCCACTGCCAGAAAATCTTTAAACACGGTATTGGCAGAAAAGAGCCAACTTAAAATTCCTGCAGACACCACAGTAAAACGTTGCATCATACCCGTTGGTACTAACTCAACTTTTGGGCAAGCTAGAAATCGGTGCGATTATTATCATAACACAAGAAAAAATGAAACAAAATCTTGTATCTGCCAAAGAAACTCTCCCATGCTATTTTTTGCGGAAGTACCGCGCGAAATGAATGCTCCATTTATTGGTTGCTGTTAGTGTTGCAACATGCTGATATTGTTATGTTATTATATAGTAATGATAGCATTATGTTCTTGTAGGTTTGCTAATTTGCATACCTCGACTTAGATTCCGTCGATGGAAGTTCAATTTTCTTTGCGCAGAGCTGCTACTGACTGCGTAAAAAGCTTGAAATCAACGGTCTCTAGAGTAGTAAAAGACTAGAAGCAAATAAACAAGAAATAGAAGAGAAGCCACGCACTCTATGGTTTATAATAGCCGCGACCATTCACCAGAGAAAGCAACGAAGTCGCAAAATCATTAATTCATCTTTCATTAATCATCAATTCATAATTCGTTAATCATTAATTCATCATTGATAAATCATTAATTCATATCAATTATTAATTATTCAAATCATCATTAGTTATTCTTTAAAATGCCCACACATACATTAAATACTGAAATTAGGTTCGCCCTACTACTCCCGACAGCGTCTGATCACGGCAACACAACGGTACGGGCACGGAGGATCGACATTAGAGCGAGCGATGGACATTCTGATCGTTAGGACCGCTAAAGCAAAACCTACTTACAATGAATTCTTACTAGAAATGCGCAACGACTGCAGATGCGTTGAAATGCGTTGCCTACAGCACAACCATTTCCCCAAAAAGTACGGAATCGACAGGCTTGAAGAACGGGAACAAAACATGATCGCGACACTCGCCGTTCGTTCTATGGATTCGCTGTTCCGCTCTTTGCGTTTGTGTCTGCTTCAGCAGCGCGATGCTTCTTGTTCTGCAATCACACTTTGAAATGTGCGCTCCGCAAGCCATACTTTCACGCAGATTGCTTGTCGTTGTGGCGAGCACCACTCGGAAGAGACCTCGACTCGAGTTGACGACTTGGACGGCAAGACGACGCGCGCTTTGTAGCGGCAGTGAGACTGCGCCGGCTCCTGAACGCAAACCGGTAGATATGTTTTCAATACGCACCGTGCGACCAGCCGTTGCCTCTGAATTAGGCCTCCAGCTCTGCAATTGATCTAACTTTAAGTATAACTTCCCGCTCCCTCCAAACCTTCCTGGACGCATGCTTCTAGAAAATGCCCGTTTTTTCTGTGTCTTCTAAGGTTCAAATGCACGTATGGGTGGGAACAAATGTAGCGATCGCTCCTCCGGTCTTTGGGTAGTTTCGAGAAAGAAAGGCGCCTACGCGAAGAAAGACGTCGTCCTGTAATGTTTGACATTGTTATGCGAAGTCCATATACAACCTCCTCCCACCTTACTTTCGAAAGAAAAAAACATTCGGAACAATATTTGTAGGCACGTTACTGCTCAAATAATATTATCGAGGTCTTGTTCATTGAAGTTGCAGAATTTCATTCTTCAGTCGTGGAGGTCACACTTCTCACACAAAATCACAGAAGAACAAGGGTGGAAGAAACAATATCTGTTCTCATGTTAGAGCAGCGTTACCAGAAAAACGGCTTTTTGTAGAAGGGTTGCTTCTAAAAGTGATAGCACCGAAGTTTGGGCCAATTGGTATTGATCCATCTTGAAGAAACGTAGCAGCAAGAAAACACGGAGACGAAAAACACGCACATACGACAGGAGGAATGCTGCACTTCCAATTGACTTTTATTGAGAAACCCAACGCTTAAGTACAGCGCTACTATCGCCTCGTGGCAATCTACCGTATTGCTTCGAAAACGCCATTTCATAATCAGGAAGAGACAAGGAAGCGGTGCTGACACACTGACCACCTGCTCTTCTGGTGTCATCATCATCGTTATCATCATCAGCCTTACTACACCCACTGCAGCGCAAAGGCCTCTCCCATATCTCTCAAATTAACCCTGTCCTTTGCCAGCTGCATTTCCGGTGTGATATGCCTCAATAATTTCTCTTTCCATCTGATCCTTTCCATGCCCTAGAAACTTAGTTTTCCAAAAAAAAAATGGGTTTACACTTACAGCCCCGGTTGTGAATAGCAAGATGACCAATCTTCATTTCTTTCACCAGATTGTAATGCTCCCCAGCTCTCTCATTAAAACAGCGTCCAGTTTGACCAATGTACACTCTATTGCAAGTGATCGGAATGCTGTACTCCACCTTAGTAGTGCAACGGGTGAAACGGAGTTGGTGGTTGATAGTGAATAATAATAATAATTGGTTTTGGGGAAAGGAAATGTCGCAGAGCCGACCACAGGACCACCCCACTTCGAAGAAGAAGTGGAGACCGGCCCTCCTCCCCCTCCCCCACCTCCACCCCCATGAAGCCCCTCATTTCTGCCGCAAGGCTAGGCCTATTTTATGCAGAAATAAAGACGTATTAAAAAAAAACCACGCCGTAAGGGAAGGGCAAAGGAGGGAGTGAAAGAAGAAAGGAAGAGATAGGTGCCGTAGTGGAGGGCTCCGGAATAATTTCGACCACCTGGGGATCTTTAACGTGCACTGACATCGCACAGCACACGGGCGCCTGAGCGTTTTTCCTCCATAAAAACACAGCCGCCGCGGTCGGGTTCGAACGCGGGAACTCCGGATCAGTAGTCGAGCGCCCTAACCACTGAGCCACCACGGCGGGGCTGGTTGATAGTGCAAATTAGCTTTTTTTAACCATCATTGGACAAATTCTAGATAGCTTGCTTGGGGCGGAGAAGAGCACGTTTACATCGTATCTGCTTGCAGCTTTCGTAAGATTTTGAGATACCCTGTGAAGGTGCGGAATTAGTTGGGCTTGCCAGCCTCTGGTCTTGCTTATCTGCCTTTTTGATGCGCTTTTGCTTTTGTAACAGCGTCTCTGCAACAGCTGACAATGAATCTGGGGGAAAGCCAGGACATGCGCAATTGCTCTGATTGCATTTCAACACTTTCAGAGATTTGATGTGGACATGACTTTTCCAAAGCGGAATTGAGGCAATTCATGGCTATTGCCCTTTTAATTATTTATGAATGAGGACTGCTGTAGAAGCAGGAGTGCCTTTTGTGACCTAGGATTGCACATCCGGCATATATGCCCATCCAAAAAAATAAATTCTTAGGTCAAGGAACTGCATACCGTTTCCACTAGGGGGTTCAAATATAAACTTTAAGCCTGTCACAACCGTTTTGAGCGATACGAGAACATCAGAAACAACTTCGTCAATAGATAAAACATGCGGCTTGTCCATTATCACCAGATAATCGGCAAATATCTAAAAACGGGTATGTTAGAGAGTAAGGTGAGCAAGCTTTTGTGAATGCAAGAAAGAAAAATGTCATAAATAACGGGAGCCACAGGCGACCTAATGCAGATTCCGGCTTTTTGTGTGTAAAACTGGTTGTTAAAAGTTGTCTTTTTCGTCCCCGTTTTTTCGTAATGCAAAGTTTTTTTCAAGATGGACCTAAAAGTGGCATGTGACTGGTGCGGTCCCATGCATTAGCATAAAAAATATCTAGACTTGCCTAGTTAAACTTACATAAATATGGTTGATTAAGTTGACTTCTTATGTTCGCTGAACACCCATTACTCATCTGTGAAGCACATGGGGGTGCGTAGCCTGCCTGACACTGCAAACCAGTCTTAACTATTCGTTCTCGTGTTTACCAGCACAGTGTTGTGCCTGTCTCTCAATGACTATACAGCGTGTTCAAAATTAGACTTTACTGATTTTAAAAAAAATATATATGAAACGTCGTACGCTAATACAGCTTTTGCATGTTTAAATTGTAATGTGGCCAGACGGACACAAATTGGGGCAATAACTGTCCCCAAGAATTCAGTAATTAACTAAAATTGATTAATTACCTTATATTGGCTGAAGTTAGCGTGCATGTTTATACTGAGAACTTGGAGGCAGTTGCTTTCGGGGGCTATTTCATTTTGTACAATTTTAGTAAGGCGCCTATGTCCCGAGATGCACAAGTCTAAAATATGGTCCCAGTTCGTCTAATTACGCATGCGAGACTGCGGCTCTCGGCGTGAAGCACCTCCCTCGTGTGACGCAGCTGTTGCGTATGGCACTCAGCCTTGCAATAGTGTGCAGCGAGCGGCATCCCGTCTTTCTACCGGCTGTAGAAATAGCTCTCCCTTATCGCCGATCCAGCAGTGATTCATTGGTTTCGATCGCCAAGTTGGAAAACTCTGGCCCACAACGAAATGGGCGTGCCGCTCGCTGCACACTTGTGCAAGGCGGAGCGCCATACGCAACAGCTGCGTCACCCGAGGGAGGTGCTTCACGCCGAGAGCCGCTGTCTCGCATGCGTAATTGGACGAACTGGGACGAAATTTTAGACGTGAGCATCTCGGGACACAGGCGCCTTGCTAAAATTGCACAAAATGGAATAGCCCTCGAAAGCAACCGCCTCCAAGTTCTCATTATAAACATGCACGCTAACTTCAGCCAATATAAAGTTAATTAATCAATTTTAGTTAATTACTGAATTCATGGGGACAATCATTGCCCCAACTTGTGTCCGCCTGACCGCATTACCAACGTGAAAAAGCGGCATTAGCGTACGTCGTTTCACACATTTTTGAAAATTCAGTAAAGTCTAATTTTGAACACGTTGTATGTGACGCTACCCATGTCTTGCAGCGCTAGCTGTCTCATCATTCTTCCCCCGATTTGGCGTAGTAGTCAGCGGTGTCCCTTGCACAGGCACGGCTCAGACTTTCCCACGATCACGTGACAATTGCGTGCGCGCAGCTCATGCCTCGTGCCTCATGCTACCTTCGTTCCACGGGGCATTGACAAATGGGGCATTGTCACAAGACATTGACAAACGTACTCGAAACTACCGCACCAGTGGCCAAGTGGGCAAAGCATCCGCCCCGCATATGGGAGGTGCGGTGTTCGATCCCCAGTGCCGCTGCGCACCCACCTGCTTCTAATGGGTACAACCTTGCCTCCGGCCTGGTGCTCGGCTTTTCTGGGATTAGATGCTTAGAAAATTGGTATTTTAACCCAACGCGTGCGGACAGAAACACATTGTGACACGGCAATCTTTGTTCAAGCTGCCCTTGAGACATTAAATTCCGTCACAAACAAACTCCATGTCAACGTCTTCCCTCCTTTCCCGGCTAGTTCCTACTTGTTACAGCAAAAGCTGCAACAATCTTGCGATTTACGAGGGGTCTCCCGTCGCAAAGCTTCCACGGCGCACAGCTGTATGACGTCACGATCGACTACCCTGACGTTACGTCAGGTGGCTTATGATGCCATTATATGTGCGGAGGAGCAGAAGCACAACAAGCGGCAGCAGCTGCCTCCTGTTGCGGAGATGCAGTAGCTACCACTCCAGGCTTCTCCAGGTTACCCGGCCGCTAATGCCGATCCGCCTGCTGTCAAGCGCTTAGTGACGAAGCTCGCGCTGGAAAGAATGCGCAACAACGAGTACGTTGCAAACGCCAGAGGCAGGAGCCTGAAGCCGCAGAAGCAGCTGCCAAACAGTCAACCGCACCTAAAAAACGCCATGGCAATTGGGATAAACCAACGATCGATATATAACGAGAGATGCAAGGCAATTCCTTCGACTACTATGGCTAAAGCATTAGAGCTTCTATAGCTTAACAATACAGACCGTCCATAAGCATCACCACTCGTTGGAATTTAACTTTCAGCTAAACCAGAGGTTGGCATAGCCAATCTTTTTGTAGGCGTTAAATGAAGCAACCAATAATTACAACGATTTTTGATTTGATTGATTTGATTGATTGATTGATTGATTGATTGATTGATTGATTGATTGATTGATTGATTGATTGATTGATTGATTGATTGATTGATTGATTGATTGATTGATTGATTGATTGATTGATTGATTGATTGATTGATTGATTTGCTAAATCAGGGCGTAAGATCAATTGCGGAGATGCTAAGTTTGTTGTGTAGGTCGACATGTGGCCGATTGTTATATAAACTTTCATGGCATGTTGTAAAAGCTTGGTCCAGTCCCCAGGCACTAAGCCCCTGTGCACTTCTCACTGCCTCCGTTGCTCATGCAGGCCTGGAGAGCAGGTACCTGATGCTGCCGACGGGAGAGCTGATTGTTCGCGACGTGGAGAGCGCCGACAGCCACCGCTCGTACCGGTGCCAGCTGCACAACGTGTTGACCGGGCAGAGCCACCTTAGCGCTACAGGGGGCAGGATCATCGTGACCGGTGAGTTGGCCCGGCCCTAGCCAGTGATCGTTGGTGAAGAGCATGTGCCTCTTCGGCGACGGGGTCGTTGTCAAGGTGAGTTTAAACGATTGACGTTCGTTTGGGGAGCCACCGGTGAATCAGTTAAAACGACCGTCATGTCACGAGCCACCGTTTGATCAGTTTACACCATATATAGTTATGTGGGGAGCCGCCCAAAGATCAGTTTAAACTATGTTGTTGCGTCTCTTCAATACCGGCTTTGCGGTCTTTATGCGATAGCCTCTCCATCAGGCTGTGGCGGTGCGAAAAAGACAGCATTCTGAACTGGTATTCGCATTTCTACACGCAGACATACGCTCTGCGGGAAGAGAAGTACGCCTAGAACTGACGAAAACTAGCGCTAAAGAAAGAAGACTCACGGACAGAAACACCAGGCGCTATTCTGCCGTCCGTCGCCTTCCTACGCGCTTTATCTTTCACTGCGAACGTTCACAAACTTCGTTGAGGAGTGAATTTGGGACTGTAGGCTATCTATGAAAACAGCTAGCGCAAGAAATGGGTGTGCGTTTCTGCCGTTCCGCTCCTTGCGCTAGCCGTGTTCACAAACTTGTGCCTTTCTGTTCTGTATTAGCCAATCGTAGGTTGCATACCCTAATCATGATGCGAGAGACACAAAGATTGCGTAAAATACACGATAAAGATCACAACTTACGCACAAAATCTACTTCCGTGCCGCTTCCAAATTATGACATTTAATAATGTATCAGATTGCGCATTTACCGCCTTTTTTTTCTGGACAAGTTTGATGAGAAATCTTGATGAAAACCGAATAAATCGCGCCTGGAGTAGATTGTTCGAGGCTCCTTCCGACACGCACTAACTTCTAGGTTGCAGCTTTTTCCGCTGAAAAATGTCGGATAACATTTTCTCATAGCTATGCGGATGCCGCAAAACTAGTCGGTAAAGCTCAATACCTTTCATATGCACGTCTATGATCCGGCAGTGAGGTGAAGGTGACGTCTTTTTTTTGTTTGCCTCTTTAGAACTCCTTTTTCTTTCGCTATATACGTCGAACAGGCTTGATTTCGTGCTGAATAATAATTGATTTTTTTCTGGGGAGGGGGGTGGAGGAAATGGCGCAGCATTTGTCTCATATATAGGCGGACACCTGAACCGCGCCGTAAGGGAAGGGATAAAGGAGGGAGTGAAAGAAGAAAGGTAGAAAAAGGTGCCGCAACTGTATAGCAATGCGGATGCAGCAAAAACTAGTCTGTAAAGCTCAATACCTTTCATATGCACGTCAATGATCCGGAAGTAAGGTAAGGGTGACGTCTTTTTTTTTGCCTGTTTAGAACTCCTTTTTCTTTCGCTATATACGTCGAACAGGCTTGATTTCGTACTGAATAATAATTGGATTTTTTCTGGGGGGGGGGGGGGGGAATGGCGCAGTATTCTTCTCATATATCGGCGGACACCTGAACCGCGCCGTAAGGGAAGGGATAAAGGAGGGAGTGAAATAAGAAAGGTAGAAAGAGGTGCCGTAACTGAAGAAAAAAGAAAAACACGGTACCACTTTGCAGATAAGGTACCTCTACAACACCCCCCCCCCCCCCCCCTCATTAGTGCACTCGAAAATCGCTCCTACAATCCCAGAACTACAACTAGGCTTCTTTTCAAGCAGTTACGCTTCAACAAATGATCCTGTTCACGGATAGCGAGCACGCACATTTGTCGCAGTTAACCTGGCGGCACTGTAAAATTGATTGCAGCTTCGGTGCATTTTTAACCAGCTATCGCAGTGTAGGGTCGGCGTTCGAACTTTACACCGACACTTCCAAGGAAAGTTTGGACAGGAAGTAAGAAAGACTCGTTTCCAAGTGCACTCACGTGCGCCCGATACAATAACAGATCAATATAACCTTTTTTGCACTAGACGAACAGCGGTTGAACGCACCCACACTCGATATTGATAGCGCGTGGTTTTAAAAGGTGGCGAGGGCACGAAGTTTTAAAAATAAACTACAAGTACCTCGGCTCGCTTTTTGGATTCCTGACGTCATTTCTGACGGTTTTCGTTTCAAACAAAACAGTCTTCTTTACACAGGCGAGGTAAGCGATCACTGAACGGCTAACTTGAACGTGCGGGTCCCTGAACTTCATGCGGCAACGCCCCTTTCTGGTCCAAAGTCCATACAACAGTCGTTTGTCAAAATCTTTAAAAGAACCCTGAGGCCGTTCATAGTTAAAATCGATTCGGCGGCTCTTTTTGGCTATCTTGATCTCTATATGGCCCCAAAATACGTATTCTGTGCTGAGGAAATTGTATTTAAAAATAGAACACCTTTAGGGCAGCCGCCCTACTAGAAAAAATTTAAAATTGGTTGTTGGGGAAAGGAAATGGCACAGTATCTGTTTCACATCTCGTCGGACACCTGAACCGCGCCGTAAGAGAAGGGATAAAGGAGGGAGTCAAAAAAGAAGGGAAGAAAGAGGTGCCGTAGTGGAGGGCCCCGGAATAATTTCGACCACCTGGAGATCTTTTAACGTGCAGTGACATCGCACAGCATACAGGTGCTTAAACGTTTTGCCTCCAAGAAAACGCAGCCGACGCGGTCGGGTTCGAACCCGAGTACTCCGGATCAGTAAACACTACTAGGCGCAATTTCCGATTTCGGGCATACGTGCAGCCCCCGTCAAAAGAGTACAGCTGAAGTGGTTTGGTTCTTAGCTATTTAAAGGCATGGCTTCCTAGCACATCAAGCAGTCCAAACTTGTGGAGGATCGAAAATTCTAAGCCATTTCTCTTTCGAAGGATTACGGTTGCTGAAGATGCATAACGAGGCATGCTGCAGGACGCACAAGCAAAACCCTTGGCCTGTGTACTTCTGACGGCCGGTGTACATACGTGAAAATAATAATAATAATTGGTTTTGGGGAAAAGGAAATGACGCAGTATCTGTCTCTCATATATTTGGACACCTGAACCGTGCCGTAAGGAAAGGTATAAGGAAGGAGTGAAAGAAGAAAGGAAGAAAGAGGTGCCGCAGTGGAGGGCTCCGGAATAATTTCGACCACCTGGATGGTGGTGGTGTTGAAAAGCCTTTATTTAATGAAAGAGGTGAGGCTCTTTAAAGAGCCCCGCAATAGGTGGAGTCCTTATTCCGGGACCCCATTGGTCGAAGCCGCCAGCTTAGCCCTCTTGACCAAAGCCTTTTGGGACTGAAGGTCCGAACAGCCAAGCAGGGCCGCCTCCCATTCCTCTCTGGTAGGGTTGGGGTGGGGGGAGAGAGCTGAGTTGCGCTGGCAAGCCCAAACCATGTGGTAGGTGTCAGCTACCTCCCCACAGTGTTTGCACCTGCCAGTGAACACGGGATCGAAGTGTTTTAGTACTGCCGGGCACAGCATTGTGTTCATGAATAATCGGAGTAGAACGCGTTCGTTTGCTTTCCCCAGTCCCTTTGCAGGGGCCGGGTAGAGGCGATGCCTATCCTTATAATAGGATGTGATAGCTTTGAAGGAGAGTAAGTAGCTGCCTTCAGGTTCCAGGTGCTCAGGAGCCAATGGGAACGCCCGGTGAATGAGTGCTCGGGCCGCCGCGTCTGCAGCTTCGTTTCCTGCTAAGCCCTGATGGCCCGGAGTCCAAACCAGGCAGCGGGGTGTAGGATCGGTATCCCGGCTGCAGTTCCTTAGTATTCGTTCTGCTAGTGGAGTTATCCAGCCAGCCTCATAATTGCGACATGCCGAACGCGAGTCTGTTATTATGTGTTTGGATTTTGAATCAGAAGCAGCTAGGGCGATGGCAACCTCTTCAGCTTGTGTTGTGCCTGGGGCTCGAAAGGAGAGCCCATCCACCTGTATTTCTTGATGTATGACCGCGGCCGTGTACCACCCCCCGTGGGTAGGCCCAGCTACATCTACGTAAAAGACACCATGTTTGTTGCCATAGTGGTGCGCTAAGGCTTCCGCCCTAGCCTGACGACGACCATTATGATCCTCCTTGTCCATCTTAATGGGGAGGGGTCGAACTCTGATGGCGCGTCTCCAGAGTTCGGGCACTCGGACCCGCTCCTGAATGTGAAAATCATGTTGGATGTGAAGGCGGGCTAGCAAGTGCCGACCCGACTTCGTTTGGACTAGCCTCGTGTATTGATTTGTGAGATGGGCTTCCTTGAGTTCCTGAAAAGTGTTCACCACTCCCAATGCAAGAAGTCTCGCATTGGAGGTGGACACAGGAAGGTCAAGTGCCCTCTTCATCATTTTGCGGAGTATTACCTCAACTTTGTCTTCGTCGTGTTTCCGCAAGGGTAGATAAGGGACCGAATAGAGGATTCGGCTGATTACGAAAGCATGGGCCAGCCGCACGGCATCCCTGCCTCGCAAACCCCCTCTCTTGTTAGAGACGCGACGGACCATACGGCCTACTTGGTCTCCAACTTTGCGGAGTTTGTGCAATGTTGTGTCTACTCTTCTTTGGTTATGGATGAAGAGCCCGAGTATTCGAATCTCTTTGGCCTCGTGTATGGGGCCACTTGTTAAGGAGAGATGTATTTGGGTAGTATCCTTAGGGGATGCCCTAAGGTGCACAAATTCAGACTTGTTGGGTGCGCACTGGAGACCACAGTACCCTGCGTAGCCATCCACTACGTGAGCGGCTGTTTGCAGGCATTCCTCCATGCGCCCTAAGTTTCCCTCTGTGGCCCAGATCGTGATATCATCGGCATACAGCGCATGCCGTATGCCTTCGATACCATTCAACTTGTCTGGGAGATGGAGCATCGCCAAATTAAAGAGTAGGGGGGATAGCACCGCGCCTTGTGGTGTCCCCCGCGTACCCATTTGATACGGACCAAATTCTTCCTCTTGGATTCTGATTAGTGCGGCTCGATCGGTCAGGAAGTCTTTGATATAGTTGAAAGTGTTGCGGCCACAGTTGGTTTCATTGAGGTGTGTCAGTATGACGCTGTGTTTGATGTTGTCGAAGGCTCCTTTCAAGTCCAAGGCCAGGACGACCTTGTCATTGTGTGGGTGTCCGACTGGTTGTATTGTGTCTCTGTTGAGCTGAAGGAGTACGTCCTGTGCCGACTTATGTGGGCTAAAGCCGAACATAGTGTCTGGAAATGTGTTTCGTTGCTCCAAGTATTCGGAGAGCCTATCCCGCACCATGGTTTCCATCAGCTTGCCCACACACGAGGGGAGCGAGATAGGCCTCAAGTTGTCTGTGTTGATTTCCTTTCCCGCCTTGGGGATGAAGGTTACTAGGGCTGTTTTCCAATCAAGGGGGAGCGGGTTCTCGCCCTTCCATATAGTGTTGATGTATTTCAGAAGGGCCCCATACGCCTGGTCAGGGAGATTGGCCAGCAGTTTAACTGTGACCTTGTCCCGTCCAGGCGCAGTGCGTCTCCTCATTTTGGTCAGGGCTGCCTTGAGATCAAATAATTGGAACGGTTGGTCCAACTCAGGATTATCTTTGCCTGCGTAAAGATACTCCTGACTGCGAGGGTCCTGTTTGCAGCAGAGATACTTGTCCCTGAGTGTCTCTGCAAGTTGTGTTTTGCTGCCCTTGAAATTATGGAGTGCTCGTTGTAATTGGCGCTGTGTTTCGCCCCGGTTCTGCGCGGGGTCTATAAGGCTGCGGAAAAGCCTCCAAGTGTTCTTGCCGGACATCTGTCTGGCAGCCGTATTACAGCGATCTATCCAGTTGGCGTCAGCAAGCTGCGAGGCATACTGAGCTGCTTCGTGAGTGAGATCTAGGATGCGCTTCTTGAATATTCTGTTATGTTTCTGTCTTTTCCAACGTTTGGTTAGGCTGCGGCGGGCTTCCCAGATATGTAATAGATGGTTGTCTACTGCCGGGCAGTCTTCCGTGGTCTGTATTTGTGTTTCGTGTTGCTTGAGTGTTGTCAAAAGTGTTTGGGCCCACTGATCGTATCCATCTTTAATCAGGTTGGCTGGGAGCAGGGACTTTCTGAAAGCCTGCCAGTCTGGGAATCGAGCTTGTGTGAGGGGCTTTTTAAGGGGCCGCGTGTGAATAAGTGTGTTAATGATGCAGTGGTCACTGCCTAGTGTCTCTTCCGTGTTGTTCCATTCCACGTGTTGGATGTGTTTGGAAAGTGTGAGATCAGGACACGTGTCCCGAGTCACAGCACAGAGTTTCCCATTCGTGTGGGATGCGCTGGGTCGGTCTGGAGGGTGATGCCTAGCGTAGAGGTAAGCTTCGCTAGCTTTCTACCTCGCGCCTCCCCCTTTTTGCAGCCCCATATTGGTGGGGCATAAATCTCCCACAATCAAAAATGGGTCCCGACCCGCTATCTTCAGTGCCCGGCTGAAGATATCTGAGAAAGTAATATGTTTGAGCTTGGGCGTACAGTATATGTTCAATCTGTGTACGGGGGGGGTCAGAGCGTCGCAGAGGTTACACGGTGACCATAGTGTAAGAGTATGTTATCTCTATGTCGAGGTCTATCTCCTGTGCTGTGTACGACTTATGTACAAGAATACAGGTGGATGGGTCCCGCTGAAAAGTGTTGTATCCAGAAATTTTGGCCGATGCCCAGGTTCTTGAAGCGCGACAATGGCGGCATGAAAGTCTTATGTTTCAAGGTAAAGGCGTAGGTGTTCTCGTTTCGCGCGGTCGCGAAAACCTCTACAATTCCATTGTAATATGCCCAAAGGTTCCTGTTTTATTTTACGAGGTGTCCTCTTAGTGCCCTGAGCCATGATGAAGGCTAGAGGCTGGCTGGCTCACCCCTGCATGGTAGCGAGGGGGTTATCCTGATTTTCTTCCTCAATAGTTTCGCGGCAAATTTTGGATGGACGGCCTACTTCCCTTACGGGTCCTGCCCGCCTAATCAATTTTGGGTTAGCCTGTATCCAGGCTTTAATGTTTTGTGTGACTTGCTGCGTAACGGACACAGTCAGTTGCTGAGTAATGATTGTTACCAGCTGCTGCATTTGTGTTTGGATGACTTGTGTAATAATCGCTGGCAGTTGGGTCATGTGATCAGCCACATTTTGCTCAATAGCCGTCATGCGGCTTTCCAGATTTGCAGTGAGCGGAGCACCTGACAACGGAGCGACGCTCGAGCACTCAGACGCCGATTCATCAGCGTCCTCCATTGTTTCCGATGGAGGTGGCTCTGCCCTAGCGTTTTTTAGTGCGTTCAATTTGGATTCTAACTGCGCGTTCTGGTTTTTGAGAAACGCTAGCTCTTTTCTCAGCTCAAGTTCGAGGGGGGAAGGGGAGGGAGAGGAAATAGAGGCGACGCCCGCCCAGCTGCTTACCTTTGATGTTGAAGTTGGGCTGTTGCCAGGGGGGGGGGGGGGGGGGAGAATCCCCGGCTTGGAAAGCTGGCGGCTTGACACCGGTCCCGAATTTCGGCTTTTTGGAAGCGTGAGGTGGTTGTTTCCTGCTGCCTTGTTTCCCAGCCGCTTGGCCGGACTTGCCCGTCTTGTTCCCAGGGGTCTTGCTTGACTTGTTTGGTTGCTCCCCTTGGTGCTGCTGGGCTAGCGGTCTCGATCGCTGGAGACGCCGAAACTTGCCCTTGCAGTCAGCGGAGCCAGTCAGGCGCGCTGGCCCGCAGATCATGCAGCATGGGGTACAGTCATGTTCGTTAAGACCCTGCTCGGAGGCACCCACATGTTGCCCGCAAAATCCACATCTTCCGATGTCCGGGTGTGGGCAGTTGTCAACCGGGTGGCCGATGGTCCCGCAGCGGAGGCATGCAGGGATCGTCCGTTTGTATTCTCGCACAAGCGTGCATTCACAACTGTAGTGCACGTAGCGCGGCACCTTGCGGCCCACAAAGGTGAGCACCGCTATATTTGATTTTCCCAGTTTGCGCACAAAGGCTATCTCACCTTCGCGCCACTTCATCTTGTTCTTGAGGGAAGCCGTCGTCTCATCAGCCCGCACCCTGATCACACCTCGGCACACCTCACCATTAAGCTTTACGTGGCCGCGAAATGGATGGGAGTCCGCTCCGGTATTGCGGTCAAAGTCTTTAGTCAGCTTATTGGCTGCTTCGATGTGTTGGGTCCCACAAACGACGAGGTTCTGGGTCCAGACTTGCCATGTGCTGAGCGCGGCGCCAGCGTCTCCTCCCACGTACTGGGCAATAGCCGCTCCCAACTCGCCGTGCTGGAAAATTTCCTAGAGGTTCATGGTTTGCCTTGGCTTGAGAACCACGATTATATCTTCTGAGCTCATTTTTGGCGTTTCTTTCGGGCGCCATAAAGCGCCCGATGAAGGACTCTTTACGTTGATTTTCATGCCTAAGCGGACCCAGCGTTCCGAGACATCCAAGGACGGTACCACGATGGCGTCGCTCAAGCAAACAGGCAGCTGGACTCAACGGCCGCCTCTTCTCCGGCAGCGATCTCGCTGCGCTGCCGCTGGATAACCACCTGGGGATCATTAACGTGCGCCCACATCGCAGAGCACACGGGCGCTTAAGCGTTTTGCCTCCATGAAAACGCAGCCGCCTCGGTCGGGTTCGAACTCGGGAACTCCGGATCAGAAGCCGAGCGCCTAAACCACTGAGCCACCGCGGCGGGCACGTACGTGCCCGAGATAAGACAGATAGATAGATAAAGAAGAAGAGGGAAAGGCAGGGATGTTAACCAGAAAGGGGTTCCGGTTGGCTACCCTGCACTGGGGAAGAACAATTAGGGGACTAAAAGGAGGAAGAGAAAAGGGGAAAAAGGCATAACGCACACACACGCACAACGCTGTCACAATTTGTCACTCAATCCAGTCGCTCTCAAGTAGGCAAAGAGTGCCTTCTATGCCTTGAGGGCAGTCGACTGCTGTGGCCACGGACCGAGGATCTTTTGCTCTGTTAATGGGCGAGGATCGGGGCGGTCCAGGGCAAAACACAGTGTATGTCTTGCACTCGCAAATGCGTGCCCAAAGCCTGTTTTGCAGAAGGCCGCGCACCTGTCCACCGGGTTGTGCGCGAACTACGGTATTTACAGTTAAGTGAACGTAAGGGTGAAGGATACACCTCAGTGAAGGCCTTCGAGGTGAAAAGGGGCCTTCAGGGTAAATGTTTTTAGGGCAGAGACTATAGGGGTATAGACTAAAGGTAAAGGCCTTATGGTAAAGGCATTTAGGGTGACGGCTTTCATGGTGAATGCCTTCCGGGTAAAGGCCTTTAGGTACAAGGCTTTTAGTTCAAATGCCTTTAGGTAATGGCCTTCGAGGTTAAGAGCTTTATGGAGAAGGCCTTCGTAGTAAATGCGTTCGGGGTAAAGTCATTTAGGTCAAATGCCTTCCGGACGTAAAACCTTTAGGCGCCCAACATAACTAGTCATACTGCACGATAGAGATAGGACATTTTTTCCCGCTATTAAACTTCAGCTGTTAACTGTTATGACCGAAAAGGACTCTGTAGTCATCATTTTGAAATAAATGACGATATAGCCTAGCCTCTGACATCCGCATAGGGGCACTAAAGGGAAATATCAAATTAATCAAAACGGGTTTAATTTTACATGGTGTCACTACCGCCATTTTTTTCTGCGTGGAAGCGTGGCTGCAGTGCTAAGAAAATAGCAAATTGAAATCCCGAAATCCTTTCTTCTTTCACTCCCTCCTTTACCCTTCCCTTACGGCGCGGTTCAGGTGTCCAACGATATATGAGAGAGATATTGCGCCATTTCCTTTCCCCCCAAAACCAATTATTATTATTATTATTATTATTATTATTATTATTATTATTATTATTATTATTATTATTATTATTATTATTATTATTATTATTATTATTATTATTATTATTATTATTATTATATCCTTCCACATTCAAACCCTGCGTGAAAAATCAGCACGGTTACGTCATCTCTCTGACGCATTTCCAATGGAGCTGTCCGACCAATCAGAGGCGCCACTTTTAAAGGCCGGAAACGAGGCCGGAAACGGACAGCTAGCCGTCCAGGCGGCAAAGTGTAAGTGCAGGCTACCTTAATTATCCCTATTCGGCACCTCCTGTATACTTTCATAGTATAAAGGAGGCGCTGCCCTATTGTAACCCACACGTTGACCCCAGCTCGCAACGAAAGGAAGATGTAGCTCCCTAATGCATCACATGTGCATCTGACTGCAACGCACTCGCAGGGTGGAAATAGGCTTAACGGGTGAGAAAGAAACGTGAAGTTATTGAGAGCCACTGCAGAGTGCAAAACAAACCGCTGATTGCACTCACGCATGTATACATAGGCGAGTACAACACCAGTGCGTGGCCGTCGGTGCGTAGTGTGATGTAGAATGTCCGGACCATGTAGAGTATCTGTTACGGGTCCAATAGGACTTATTTTTGGAAATGTGGCGGAGAGTTTGAAGGATGCTTCACTCCCGCCACCGGTTTGCCCGGTATTGCACAGCCTCTGGGATCGGCCTTGTCTTTAGCGCGTCTTTACTATCCTGTCTTTCTATCCAATCTTTCAACTCTCCTACTATCTGCATGTGGTAGCCATTGTGGCTCGGCTTGAGCCAGTGAGCAGGCCTGTGCACTTTCCTTTTCTTTTTTCCTGGCAACAACTTCTCTCTCTCTCTAGTGTGATGCCGTGAAGTGTACACTAAAGCATCGAGAGATTCTCAACAAAAGGCGAGCAGCAGACGCGTTCTTTCGTTCAAAGCCACACCTCAGTGAAAAACAGCACGCGCATTGCTCATCAGAACGCACGCTGCGCTGTGAATTATCGCGTGTTCGTTCACTAACTCCGCACTGAGTACGATGGCAGACGATCCTTGCTGCTGGTGTCGTTACTCGTTAATTGCTTTCTGTGGGTTGTAAGCGCAGAGAATCAGGCTGCGCTCCGCCCAAATGCAGTTTACATGACTCCTCTTCCGGCGGGGAATGCACGCATTCCCTGCATGCATTGACGAACACAGGCCATCTGGTTGAACGTTTTTCGCAAGGAAGCGCGCGCGGCATTGATACCGATTTCTCTGCGTATCGAATCTGCATGCTACAGCTTCGCCGCAGAAAACGAGCACTTGAATGAAAGGCAATAAAATCAGGCCTCGGTTGCCGACGCCTCACGCACTGCGCGCATTATGACACAGGCTGAGAAACTTTTCTTGAATGACTCAAACGAGAGATGATGGCGCATGGATGTTGTTCTTTTCAGATACTTTTCAGCATATCTCAAAGCATATCCGCCTTCTCACTGCGCGTAAACATGGAACAATTCACTAATTAGGACCTAAACTCGAATACACCATTTACTAAACACACACGTTTTGTTTGTTTTTTTTTCAATCTATCTAGAAAAGGTACAAAGGTACTCTTTTCACTGTATCACTCACCCTCTGAAATAATGCAGGCTAATGGCATTCAATGTCTCGAACAATAAAGGAAAAAATTATCTTTGCAGTTTATTTTCTTGCTTCGGAATCCGGATCTAGCAATTAATCCTTCTCCCTAGATGGTAGGATCGGCCAAAAAGCCGCGAGGATTCTCTTCGCACAAAACCAACACAGACATGGATCAAACAACACACACATTCAACACACCATCATTTGGGTCCCTGACACTGGGGTTGAGGGAAATCTCATGGCAGACACCGTTGTCCGAGGGTTCACGAACCGGAGGGCGGGTTTGCCGGTCGAACCCTTCAGCACGCCAGAATCGTACGGGGAGGCAATGAGGGCGTTGTTGGGAGCGCGCAAGAAGTACTCGGCTCCGGCGGATATCCTCAACAGAGAGCAGGCCACCACGCTCAGAAGACTACAAACAGACACCTACCCAAGCAGAGCCATGTATCATAAAATGTGGCCGAACAGATATGCGAAAGAGTGCGTGTGGTGTGGGGGCTACGCCACAACGTACCACGCCACCTGGGGCTGTGAAAAAAGCCCTTTACTACCAAAGATAAATAGCCCTAGTCTAGAGCAGTGGGAGGCCCTCCTGGCTGACTCCGACCCGAGCACACAGCTTATGCTGGTGACGAGGGCCAAGGCAGCGGCGGAGGCCAACGGGATCCTGGACTAGGGAATACCGACCACTGCAGCTCCACTTCTATCTATCCCCAACACCCTACTCCCTTACTCTTCCTTCTGTGAAAATAAATGTTTTTACTACTACTACTACTACTATCTGTCTCCTTCAACGTCGAGGCGCACTCGCCACTATTATCCCAATAATAATAATAATAATAATAATAATAATAATAATAATAATAATAATAATAATAATAAGAATAATAATAATAATAATAATAATAATAATTGGTTTGTGGGGAAAGGAAATCGCGCAGTATCTGTCTCATATATCGTTGGACACCTGAACCGCGCCGTAAGAGAAGGGATAAAGGAGGAAGTGAAAGAATAAAGAAAGAAAGAGGTGCCGTAGTGGAGGGCTCCGGGATAATTTCGACAACCTGGGGATCTTTAACGTGCACTGACATCGCACAGCACACGGGCGCCTTAGCGTTTTGCGTCCATAAAAACGCAGCCGCCGCGATCGGGTTCGAACCCGGGAGCTCCGGATCAGTAGCCAAGCGCCCTAACCATTGAGCCACCGCGGCGGGTTATCCCAATTAATAATAATAATAATAATTGGTTTTGGGGGGAAAGGAAATGGCGCAGTATGTATCCCAATTCGCTGATGCTGCATTTTGCACGAACAGATTTAATTTTTTTTTATTTTCTCCTCGCACTGTAACCGATTGGAATGATTCGTTATTGCTTTTCACCTCGCTTTGATAGCACTTCAATATTTGATTACCTTTTGTTCATATTTGCTTTCTTTATGGTTTTACCCATACTGTTTGAGCCTGTCAATGTTTGTAGTATTGAAGAAATTAATCAATAATAGCACGCGCGCCCATCTGCTTAACACATTGACGACATGCACGCATGCTCGTGTCTGCATGAGTGAGTTGTCAACAAAAAAAATTGCTGCGGTTTAACTACTGCTGAACCTGATTAGAGAGCGAAAGCTGTGGTGCATCGAGCAAGTAGACGCGGCTTGGCGTCTGTAACGTTGAGTGCGTTCCGCACACTGGATAGACAGCGCGCCCACCCTGCCACCCTGGCAGGTACAGTTAAGTTAATGGTTGACCGCGAGAGATTGGTCACCCAATGAACGCTGCGGCCTATTGCTGCAGTGCCGCGCGTCCGCCACAACGTTGTCAGCGCTAATGCATGCAGCCCACATCTCTTTCCTACCACCGCCACGTACCTCAAGCGCGATTGAGGCGTCCACTGAAAACAAAACTTTGAAAATTGATTTTGCCCCGCCGCGGTGGCTCAGTGGTTAGGGCGCTCGACTACTGATCCGGAGTTCCCGGGTTCGAACCCGACTGCGACGGCTGCGTATTTAGGGATGGGAAAACGCTAAAGGCGCCCGTGAGCTGAGCGAAGACAGAGGACGTTAAAGAGTGCCCAGGTGGTCGAAATTATCCCGGAGCCCTCCGGACTACGGCACCTTTCTACTCACCTGGCGGATCCCTTCCCTTACGGCACGGTGACAGGTGTCGCAACGATATATGAGACAGAGACTGCGCCATTTGCGTTTCGCCTCCATCAAAACCTAATAGTAGTAGTAATAAGTGGTTTATTAAAGGAGAGAGTAAAGGAAGGCGCAGTTATGCTTGCCCCGACATCTGCCGGCGAACGCCTGAACCGCGCCGTGAGCTGGAGGCAGCGGAAATAAAGGAGGTAGTGCAGGCAGAAAGGAAGAAATGAAGTGCCGGAGGTGTAGGGGACCGGAAGAGAAGATGGGAGCGCGGGGGGGGGGGGGACGTCCACTGACATCGCACAGCACACGAGTGGATTTGCGTTGCGCCTCCATCTAAACCTAGTAGTAGTAGTAGTAAGTGGTTTATTAAAATAAAAAAGAAAAGGAAGGAGAACAGTTTTTGCTTGCCCCGACATCTGCCATCGATAATGAAGCACCTGAGCTGGGGCAGCGGAAATAAAGGATAGCAGGCAAAATGGAGAAATGAAATGAAGGAGGTGAGGGGACAGGAAGAGAAGATGGGAGGCGGGGGGGGGGGGGCATCGAAACGTGCAAAAGCCTGTTTTGCGCCGGGGCTAGCAAAAAATCTTTTCCTTCCTTTTACTATTATTTTTAATAAAACCACTACCACCACCACCAGTCGTCTTGGCGGCTCGAAGAGCCAGAGCGATGAGGTTCCAGCAAGTTCGAAATTTTTCGCCACGCTACTACCGGCGGCTGCGTTTTTATTGAGGAAAAATGCTAAGGCACCCGTGTGCTGTGCGATGTCAGTGCACGTTAAAGATCTCCAGGTTGTCGAAATTATTCCGGAGCCCTCCACTACGGCACCTCCTTCTTCCTTTCTTCTTTCACTCCCTCCTCTAACCCTTTCCTTACGGCGCGGTTCAAGTATCCAACGATAATGAGACAGATACTGCGGCATTTCCTTTCCCCCGAAAAACAGAAACCAAACCAATTACTCACACCCAAAGCTCATCAACAGTTTTTTTTTTTTGTTGGCGATGATACCAACTTTTTACTGGCATTGGCTAAAATTTTTGCGCAATACCACACTCAATCTGATAATACGCATTATTGAACGCATGCTTTAAAAAATAGCGAGGACTATTTCTAAAAACCTCTGATGAGCACCTAATTCGTTGTGTCGCGTCTGATCAGACGTTGTTCGTCGATCTTGGAAGGCCTTGTTGGGTGCACTCTGAGCGCTAGTTCATGTCCATGACGATGAGTACAGTTATCTGATTAGAGCAGTCGTCTTCGTGTTGAATGTTAAAAGGATAGCCCCTAACACGGAATATTGTGACACCATCGCCATGTACATTAAAACGCGATTTAAGTGTCTACTGACCTAGCGAGCTGTTTATCCTCACCCTTATCATTGCCAATGTATGCTGCGCAGCCATGTACCTCTGCTGAACTGCTGAGCTGCTGTTGTGAGGAAGAATGAAAAGGAAAGTGCACGGGCCTGCCCACTGGCTCAAGCTGAGCCACAACCGCTGCCATGTGATGAAAGTAGGAGAGTCGAAAGATAGGAGAGGGAAGATAAAGAAAAACGCGCGCGCACTGATATGTCCCGGGCCGATCCCGGAGGTAGTGCAATACCGGGCCAACTCGTGCCGCAGTGCTTCAAAATTCTCACGGCACTTACGTCTGCACACGTGGAGGAATGGATAATAATAATAATAATAATAATAATAATAATAATAATAATAATAATAATAATAATAATAATAATAATAATAATAATAATTGGTTTTGGGGAAAGGAAATGGCGCAGTATCTGTCTCATATATCGTTGGACACCTGAACCGCACCGTAAGGGATGGGATAAGGGAGGGAGTGAAAGAAGAAAGGAAGAAGGAGGTGCCGTAGTGGAGAGCTCCGGAATAATTTCGACCACCTGGGGATCTTTAACGTGCACTGACATCGCGCAGCACACGGGCGCCTTGGCGTTTTGCCTCCATAAAAACGCAGCAGCCGCGGTCGGGTTCGAACCCGGGAACTCCGGATCAGTAGTCGAGCGCCCTGACCACTGAGCCACCGCGGCGGGGCACGTGGAGGAATGCGAAAGCATGTGTTTTGAGGCAAAGAAAGGTATTGAGGAAAGGGAAGGACGCAGTAGCTCTCAGGTCTCGACCACTGGGTGGACTCCTCAGCCGAGCCTTAAAGCATGCAACTGAAGGTTCATATGTGATTGGCCCGAACCTCTGTAGCAAGCTAGCCTCCAACTTGACTAAAGAAACAGCTAGCTGATAGGTTTGCACCAAGGTACCATATATGGGGAGTAGCTATCTTCACAGGCCTGAAGAAATAATTCGCAAAATACGAAAAGCGAGATGCTACGACACCAACATGAATGCTGTACGACGAACGGTTGCTCAAAATTCAAACGTCAACTAGTGCGACACCATGGTGGACCACATATGGTAAAACCTTTAGCCACACTTGACCTCTGGCTCACTTGAAGGTCAACCGGCAACGCACGGAAAAATCGGCTTTACCTAGCGTAGTGAAGCTTTCGCTTCAAAAAAGGCACTCTGCAATTTCAGAACGCCGGCAGCGTGCATAAGTTAGCTGATTCGACGGCTGAAGTTAGAACGAAACCGCTTCGCCAGCAACCTAACAAGCACGACAGAGTGTGAATGCCGGTGAGAGCTTGCGGTTCTCAACTTGCTGCCTACAGCGGCCACAAGCAGCCTGAGCCCGCGCAATGTGCGGCTGTAGATTTAGCGCTCGTTATTTCGTCCAGCCTCTCTCTATCCATCGTCTGCTTAGCTCTTTTAATTACGAGACTCTTCCGCATTCCTGACTACACTCACTGAGCTGCTCTCCTTACGAAATGGCGTTCCCCGAGAAAACGCATCAGGACGTCATCAGCCGCAGTTGAATGAAACCGCACATGGGGGCGCCATGTTACTTCGCTTTTACGCAATTTTCCGGCTTATAAAAGCTCTGTTCTTGGTAAAAATGGTATATTTGCTATCACGTGCCGCTGACCTATCAGTCCAACCAGACTTATTATTCCCTCTTAGTGTCCTCTTAAAAACCAATCTTCACGTCATCGCAGTTTGCTTCTCAAAACGGCCAGTGGCGAGGATACTTGTATTGCTTTCTTTTTTACCTCTGCTAGCCTATAAAAACGACCTTATTTTCCGTAATAACGCTGTACTAAATAGACAGAGGCCACGTTCAGTTTTTCCTCGCTGTCCCATCAAAAGGCTCCGCTGCACGGCTTAAAAGCAGACCCCTCGTGTTGCATGTCTTTGACAAAGGTTGTGCAGCTGTTCCCACGCAGCGCGTAGGGAATTTCGGAGAACTTGGCTTACAACGCTCTCAAAAACATGTTTCGTGATCTCTTCTTTTGTGTCGAGCAAGGCCTACAATGCATAGAGCATTTATGCCGGTGATGTCCGCGCAGAAGCACCTCTTTCTTCCTTTCTTCTTTCACTCCCTCCTTTATCCCTTCCCTTACGGCGTGGTTCAGGTGTCCAACGATATATGAGACATATACTGCGCCATTTCCTTTCCCCAAAAACCAATTATTATTATTATTAAGCACTCAGTATGGCTTGATCGCGCTTCCTACCCTCTTCGCAGCGGTAGTCATTCATTATTCCGGCGAAAAAGACGGTGTCTTGGTTTGTCCTAGGTGGAAACTCGAATATTCTCCTGCTGAAAAAAAAGAGTCTATAATTCATTTGGGCTTGAACCCAACTGAGAAAACAGGCAGTTAACGCTCTTGAGCATGTATCGCCATCCTCGGGCGCGTGAACCAGGTATGCCTACCAGTGGCTTGCGCACCTATGAAAGCTACCAACCACACTTTGCTATCAACCGCCCTGGTGTTGGCCGAAAATGCGGTTCTTTTTCTGGCGTTTTTGTTTTCCAGGCGACAACCTTCACCACGCCAGCTTTTCGAGCCGCCAGCGGGAGCGAAAGCTTGACCTTGAATGTAGCTTGCGGTCAGCGGGGCCGCATAGTTTGACCTTGAATGTAGCTAGAGGTCAAACCATGAACATGACTGGTGGTAGTCAGGTTCGACACATGACGCCAGCTACAGCAGCGACACTAGCGGCTGTTACACCAACTATCTCAACTTCAACCTTTGACCTTGACCTTTGACTTTGACCCTCGGTCGATCGGGAAAGCGTCTGCCGGCATCGCATGCGCAGGCCATGAAAGTGGGTTCTGCATAAAACGCCGGTGCACTTTGATGCGTTAAGCGGAACGCTAGAAGTGATCGATGCGACGCCTGCCGTGGAGACCGCCAGTCGCTCGACCACAAACGTAGCCAGGGAGATGCAGCTTTTCGCTTTCGACCAAGGTTAACCAGAGCTAAACCACCAAAAATTTTTTCTTTACTTTTCACTCAGGCTTTGCACTGCTGGAGACCCAAAGTGGAGGTCACGATGACGTGCCGTGCGCATGTCGCTGATGTGCAGCGCAAAATGTATAGACTTATAACATCATTTTACGAGAAGCAGGCGGTAGATGGAGTAACTTTCAAACACCTTCACTTTGCGCGACACCCCACTGTTGGTATTCTCCTCTGGGCTCTTAATCCCAGCGGATTAACAGCCCAGAGTACAATAAGGTACTTCATAGGTAGGCGGCGTAGAGATAGATATTTTTCCCCGAGTATGCGCGCAGAATCTCAGACACGGACCCCTTGATTGACTGGGATTTCGCCCGCATAACTTCTAGAGAAAAAATCTTATCTACACGCCTTCTCATAGAGTCCCTGCACATACAAGCGAAAAGCCAATGGATATACATGCGCTCTGTACCTCTCAACATAGTAAGCTCTCAACACAGCCGCGGCATTTCAGCCCCCCAGTAAGCAGTAATAGCGTTCCTTTAATACAGTACTAACTTCTCAGTCCATGTAAATTAACCAAAACTGATATTTTTGAGCCGGTTACGCAGGCGAGACCAGAGAAGGCAAGAACGCGTATTGCTTTCTCTGAATTGGCTCATATCCCTCGTTGTACAAACAGCGTATACCCGAGGAGCAGAATGGACCAAATTTCAGTTTCATCGCGCGTACCGCCGCAAACAAAACATTGCAAACCACCAGATGCGGATTCATTTCGGTCACCTAGCTCCTTATTATCTCCCGAATTGTAAATTTGTGAGCGAGATTTTTTCGTTGCAAGCGCTGCAGTCAAAATTTTCTCTTCCCGCCATGGCCAAGCAAGCAGCGAGAGCGTTGATGAGAAACTGGGCTCCCATGAACCTCAGCTCGTCGATCTCATTCACCGATTTTAGTGCGAACGCATTACTTCACTAGGTCTAACCAGCTCATCGAGGTTGCGTGAAGTTTGACCTTGATGGTGACCTTGCCACGGCACGGCAGCACTATGCTATCGCCGCAGCCGATCACGCCTCGTGTCAAACTGCAACACGCTCTCCCGCTGTACATTGCACATCGTCGTGTTCATCAACTTCCATCTGTGTCGCAAACAGATCAAATGAACTTAACCGCGATCAGAACTTAACCTGAGTCTAATACCGTCGCCACACGTGCCGACGACCCAGGAAAACGAAACTATGAACCAACAAGGCTAAACACATGCTTTCGCAAGTCTACGCGATTTAACTACGTTAAAACCGTAACAATTTTTTAGTTTTAACACGTTTTCGTTTCGTTTTTCGATCACATATCGAACAATTCTGGACAAAAACAGTTTTGAACAGGAAAGAGTTAATGAGCGCAATTTTATCATATATTGTAAGATTTCGCTGCAAAAATTAGTATATCCACAGATCTTCCGTCGCCAGGCTTGCAATTTTTTGCTGTTAACCTTTTTGCTATCGTCAAGAGCGTTCCCCATTGGTTTTCTATGGCAGCCTTAACTTCTCGGTGCCAGCGATCGAAACACTATAAAGCAAAGATTTTGCTACATATCGGAAGAATGGACCGTTATCTTCAATAATTCTATACTAGTACCTTACAGTTTTCCGCTATTCAAAATTTTTGTCCAAGAGAGTTGGACAATCGGACACAGTGTCACATGTACCCTGCAGGCAACAAGTCACGAAAAGTACACACGGGAGTTGTCAACATGGCACTCACCGATGCTTATAGTTCACTTCAAAGCATGGTGGCTGCAAAGTTGGTGCAGGCGCTAAAGGCGTACCACACATGCGGATGAACGTGCTGCGATCCCCACCGCAAAAATTCTAGGCTTGCCAAAAATACAGCGTGCAGGTGGCAATACCAAAGATTTCGCGCTCCAACGTCAGCATTCACTGGTTGCAAATTAGCAGCACAAGATGGCTGACGACACTGTCTTAGCGGCGCGCGGCCGGGGATGTCAGCAAAAAGAAACAGGAACGCTCCTACCTATCGAAACTAAAATTGTATATAGAGAACTACATCTCTTCTACAGTCTCATTCCTCCCCCTTCTCCACACCTTATTCGTCACGAATCCGCTTGCATCCGGAAACCACAGACTAATTTTCCGTGATCATCACAATCACCTCGGCTCAATAACGTACTGAACAGCTCAGTCCGCATTCGCTGGTTTGTGGCGCCTCCACCAAGTCATACCAAGACATATACGGAGTGTTTCTGCGAACACTTAAAAAAATCGTGAAAGTATTGGGCTCAATATAAAAAAATAGGTGCAGAATCACACTCTGCCCCGGCGAACACAATATTCTGCAAAACTCATCTAATTATCCAGGTAATTAACAAAAATCTACTAATTATTATTTTCTAATTATCGCAGCTGGGTGGTTAGTCCCAATTGGGAGTTTGATGCCGTGACGTGAACAAGGCGATGTCATGTCATTTTTTCAAACGAATAAAAACTCAATTTCTAGAGCCCTGCAGCGCGAAGAAATCTGACGCTTTTTCCCGCACGCTACCGAAAATGAGCGCACAAGGAGCGCCGGAAGTATGGCATAAGCGAAGCGTCCGCTGGTGACGTGTCGTAATCAATGCAGCGCCCAGTTCGAAACGCATGTGGTAACTTTCCTCAGCTTAGACCGCGGCCGACGTTATCGACTGCTTCGTCGCTCGGAGTAAGAAAAATTAGTCATTGTCTCCTACGCGGCCGTCGCTTTTGGGAACACTGATAAGCACACCTGGCATTCTGCCTCGTCCGGTTAGCTCCGGAAACGGGTTTTTTAATATCTTTTTTTAGTCACTAGCTTCGTGAAAGGGATAAAGGTACTCTCTTTCTGACAGTGTCCAGATTACTGTTTAACGTTAAATAGTGCCGGTATATCGACATGCATTGAACTATCTCTGTAGGGTCTATGTATTGGCTTGACCGCTGCAATAAATGAGAATGACTTCGTAGATGAAAAGATTCTAACTGAAAACATTGCAATTCTAGCACTAAGGTGCTTCATACCGGCTGGCTCAATACGTTGCCGTGTGCTGGATCAGACACGTCCCGTGCTGTAAGAAGTGCTAGTACTTAATTAGGAAACCTTGTCCGCCGATGTTTAGCACTTTCTAGTTGTATAACAAACAGGAATGAATGAAATTTGTACCTTTTATGGATATAGTTGGTTGCAGTTCCACTTGGACACTGCAGGAAAGAACTAGTATAAGGGATGAAAAGAAGCCGTTTTCACATCACGGGTTCAAGATGCTTGCCGTCCATTGCGATGCACAGTAGAATGCGGTCTTTGACAGAATTCACAGCAGAAATGAGCATCTCTCAGGGAATCTTTTCAATTGATATCTTGATAGGCTCCTTCAGGTCTTCGAGGCTCGCTGTCTCCGTATTGAAAACTTAGTTCTTAACGAATCCCTAGGGGAAGGTATCAAGTGGTAACAAATCGGTCGATCTTGGAGGCCACGCTGTCCCCCCCCCCTCCCCCTTCACCCAATCCATTGGTTGGGAAAGGTATTGCACCACGGAAGGAAAAAAATGTTCCGGGGCTCCGTCATGCTCAAACTACAATTTTTTCAACCCAGCCAGTGGTAGCTCTGAGACAAATTCAAAGACGGCGCCTTTTCGGACGCAGTCTGTGTATTTTCCCAGTGAGGTTACCGTCGATGAAGTAAGGACCGACAATACGTCCGTCATAAATGCCCCACCAGACATTTGCTGACCATCTTACTTGGCGCTTGTGCTGGCGTAGCCAATGGGGGTTCTTGCCGCACCAATAATGCGCATTGCGCAAGTTGACATTGGAGTCCCTGCAAAATTGGGCCTCGTCTGTCCAAAGCACTTTGTGCAGGAATTCCGGGTCTTCATCAAATTTAATTAGGCACCAGTTGCAAAAATCGAGCCGTTTCTGAAAGTCATTCGGTGTCAGCTCCTGGTGAAGACACACATATAGGGGTGGTAGCTGTGTCTTGATAGTGACCTCCAAACTGATGCCGGGCTGGCTCCGTGCGCATTGGCAATTTCCCTGACACTTGCTTCTGGCCTGACAGAAACGTACGCGAGGACATCAATGTCAAAATCGTCGGTTGCGCTCACCGGTCTCTTCCTGTCCTGAATATGAACTGATCCAGTTGACTTAAATCGATTAAATATCGATACGAACGTGGGATGAGTCGGCACTCGACGAGCAGGATGTTGGGCAGCATACAGTCTGGATGCCATGTCCGCGTCATTTGCGCGCTCACACAAGCAATCACAATGTCCACCTTCTCGGCAGTGGAATATTGGAGTTGCGCTGGCGCGGCCATTCCCACAACTCACACAACGCGGCGTGACGTTTTAATCCTATAAGCGGCACTTCCACACATTCAAGTGATTTGAAACACTGGCGCTGCAATGGCCTTGTCACACGCGCACCTCCAAGACAAGCACCTGAAATGCAAACGACCGCGCTCTATTGGGGAAGCGAAGCTTACACACGCTAACAGAACCGCAACGATGGCCCGATAGCACACAGTCACTGCCGCGCAAGCTCTCCTTGCCACGCTGACAAAGCTTTTCTTTTTCGGACGTGGTTCCTGATGCGCAGCGATAATAAGAAAACAGAAGATCAACCTAGTGAGTAAATGAATTTATGATGACGCACAAAAACGCGCCCGTCGGGCAGCCATACCAGAAGTGGCGCACACACACGCACAAACGCCTGCAGTGCTCCCATCAGGGCTCTCAAAATCGGCGTTCCCGTAACTGACGATGACTATAATTTTCCTAACTCCGAGCGACGAAGCAGTCGATAACGCCGTCCGCGGTCTAAGCTGAGCGCCGAGGTTCTCTAGCGAGTGAAGTTACCACACGCGTTTCGAATTGGGCGCTGCATTGATTACGACACGTCACCAGCGGACGCTTCGCTTACGCCATACATCCGGCGCTCCTTGTGCGCTCAGTTTCGGTGGCGTGCGGGAAAGCAGTCGCCGGATTTCTTCGCACTGTAGGGCTCTAGAAATGAGTTTTTCTTCGTTTCAAAAAGTGATATGGCATCGTCTTGTTCACGGCATCAAACTCGCAATAGCGACTAACCACCCAGCTACGACAATTAAGAAGTTAATTAGTTGGGTTTTGTTAATTACCAGGATAAATAGATGTGTTTTGCAGCATATTGTGTCCGCCGGGGCAGAGTGTGTGATCCTACACCTACGTTTTGCTATATTGAACCCAATATATTCAGGATTTTTTTAAGTGTTCGCTTAAACACCGTACACACACACACACACACACACACACACACACACACACACACACACACACACACACACACACACACACACACACACACACACACACACACACACACACACACACGCACGCACACGCACACGCACACGCACACACACACACACAATTTAATTCACAACGTTTCGGCTGAATTAAATCTTGTTATGGTTTTCAATTTTTGGTGATTTTATATTATATTGACCAAATCAGCTGCCAGAAATCACATTTAGTATATATATATATATATATATATATATATATATATATATATATATTGTTACTTGCCGGCAAGCCGATGAAAACAGGGCTATATGACAGATGGCCATTGCATGATTTAATGGCAGCGGGCCTAGCGCGAGTGCTACGTGCCGCGTCACTGGTCCTTTTGTCGCCTTTTAGTGCGTGACAATATATATATATATATATATATATATATATATATATATATATATATATATATATATATATATATATATATATATATTATATATATATATATTTGGTTCTCGCCAAGCGCCGCCCTCCAGTAACCGCACTACCTTCACTCAAACTTGTTTTTTAACCACCTCGCTTACTCCTGGGAGAGCTGGGAACGCAATGACAGCCCTTGGCGGCACACGTCAGTTCTGTGTTGGGTAGCGACCTTAGCGGCCCCAGCTCTGGCCTCAACCTGCCTAATTAAGGATTAGTGCCTGGGACATTAATTACCTTTCTTTCTGTTTCTTTCCCGTCACTAAACCGGGCTTTCTTCTTTTGCGTATCGCTTTAGCCTTGTTGCTACCTTTTCATTTTCTCGAGGCAGCATGCCAGGACGAGAACTCCCGATTTCTTAATTATTTGCATGCTTAGCCCAACGTCAAGTGTTGCTTAATGATTCGTCTTATTTTTCTAATACCTAATGAAGTTGTACCTTCGGAAACGGCTATATGCTATTGGGAAACAACGTGATGAGTATTTTGTTGTGATAATTATTATAACAAAATGGCCGGCCCGTTTTTTTTAGATAGCAACCTGATGATCGGCGCATGCGGAAATTGTTTTATCATTCGCGAACTGTTCATTGCACAAATACATACAGTTTTAGAAAAACTTAACGATCGATACGAGTTTTCTGGACACACAAAGCAAGCAGAGAACAGATATATGCTACACGTTTTTGTTCAGCATTGCTTCACAGTCTCGTGATTATAGTACACTTTAGCTAAGGTATTTAGACCCGTGTACATCCCTTCGTTTCCGTTGGCTTCCGTTGGAGCCTTTGTATGCAGGCAAAGAAAGACACGCGTAGTATTTCTTCTTGCTCTTGTTTCGTGTCATCAGCACTTGCCCAATACACAACAATATTAATACTCGCCGCATGCTTTACGTGCATTCCGGCTTTTATGTCTTTCGTTGTTGAAAACTATTTCGTATCGCATTCATCGATGGCATAATGTGACAAAATTTCTCCGCTTGCTTGATTTTTGTTTTGTTTTGCTTTGTTTCCCAAAAACCTTCTGCTCACTGGTCTCGATGACTTCCGGTTTCCAGCCTAAATCTCTAAGTCGGCCCTTATACACCGGCTTAGAGGAACTTTTCCACTCAAATAAAATCCGTTTCCCGTATACGTGTCCTCCGCACAGCACCCTCAGTGTGTAGGGATCAGCCGAACAACCGCCGCGAGGGAGAATGGAAATCCCTTTCCGTCCTCTATCCCCAGTCAGAGGGGATAGAGTTATTCCAATTCATTTCATCAGAATGTCGCCGCGCTTCCCTAATCTCCCAACCCAGGTTCACTGCTTCCTGTCTTCAGCCCACTCCGCTGCATCTTTTCCTTTTTCCCTTTTTTGTGGCTCCGTTCGTCGCCGCTAATCCCGGGCTCGTCCCTGCTGCACGAATGCGCTGCTCGCTTCCGTTCGCCACACGCGCACGCCAACCCCGTCGAGCGATCTTACGCAAATCGCTTTGCGGGCGCAGCACGGCGTGCCGGCGCTTATAGAGTAGCGGCGGTAAGGGTTGCCTGCTTGGATGTCGTGCTCGGCACAAGAGAGCGGTGCAATAGTCGGCCGCAACAAAAAAAAAAGATGATACGAAACGGGCAAGCACGCAAGGTGGCGCTGAGATGCCCGTATAATAATCTGTACTCGTCTCGACGTCAACGTCTAGATAAACTACTGCAAGGATATGAATGCTACATATAGCTACGCCGCGTTGTGCCGACATGGATGCACACTGAGCGCTGCCAAAGAAATGACCAAAGTGAAGAGAGGCAAAGGGCTTCGACAACGGCATTTTTTCCTAGGGAGACTGATTTCTAGCGGACTTTATATTGAGTTCAATGATGTGAAGATAGTTGTATAGGTGTGTTAATTTATAGGACGCCTGCCAGTGCTTTTTTTTTCGAGAACCTAATATTTTTGTGTTCCTGTGTTCATGCTTCATTTATACTGCTCTCGTATGATTTTACGTTGGCGGTACGCACACACAAAGGATGTCCCTTGTTGCCATACACGTTAACATGATCCAGGATATTTTGCACAGGTGAACTTCATTGTTATTAAGGTAAGGTGTCGGTTCACGGAAGGGCGGATGAAAAGAAATATACGGACATCTGAAAGGCAGACACGGGAAAGCGAAGATATAGAGGTTGTAGTTCATTCCTGCAATAAAATATCTTAGACTCAGAGGCGGCGGCTGACCTCCTTATGAACAGAGCGGATAAAGATATAAAATGGAAGAAATTCGATAATCTCGGCTGAACCAGGGTCCTAGGAAACAGCCCGCTACAGCTATTATTTCGTTTTAGGATACCCAGAAATTCTGAACAAAAGCATTTTTCAACGGGAAAGATTTTATGACCGCAATTTTTTCACATATTATCAAATTTCACTGTAACAATCAATACATCCACAGGTATCCCGTCGGCGGGCTTTCATTTTTTTTTTGCTTTTAAGGTGTTTCTATCGTCCAAAACGTTCCCCGTTTGTTTTCTATGGCAGTCTTAACTGCTCTGTGCGAGCGACGCAAAAACTCAAGATTTTGCTACGCATCGGAAGAATGGACCATTACCTTCAATATTTGTATAATGGTACCTTATAATATGCGAATATTCAAAAATTTTCCCACAAGAATGCTGGACTTGGGAGGAGATTGAACGATATTTTTTCTACGACTCATGCACTATTGTTGCCCGGAGGCAAATGATAACTACGCGTTGCACGAGAAATAACAAAATAAATCGCGAATAACAGTTCAAGGCAAACATGGGTGGAAAAAATATTTACTACAGAATACTACAAAACAAGGACCATGCACTAAATGTTGGTTTGGTTTATGGGGTTTAACGTCCGAAAGCTACTCAGGCCATGAGGGACACCGCAGTAAAGGGCTCCGGTAATTTCGACCACCTGGGGTTCTTAAACGTGCACTGACATCGCGCGCTACACGAAACTCTAGAATTTCGCCTCCATCGAAATTTGACCGCAGCGGCCGGAATCAAACGCGCGTCTATGGCGACAGCAGCCGAGTGCCATAACCACTGAGCCACCGCGGCGACCTCAGACTGGAAGTGCAAGTTCAGAATAGAAAGTAAACACTGAACGCCGCATCCGAAATTGTGCTTGCATAGATCTCCAGTTTAGTACTAAACCAGTCAGATCTGAGTCAGAACACAGCTGGCAGGGGACCCGAGAATCAACATATTGATTCCTAGTCACTTCCAGCGTCGCATGCTTTATGGAATGGGAGTATTTATGTGCCTTGAGTGACGCTGGTCAGCTATCGCGCCTTGCGGTCTGGCATGCTGCTCCGAAGACGACATCCATCTTGATACCCGGTTAGCCTAGTCAGGCAGCGCCTCGTCACCGTTTCGACTCGAGTTAGGCGTGATTTGCGGCTAAAGTTCAAGCTACGTGTGTGTATTCTGGAAGAATAGCTGGCTAGCCACCTCTTGGAGCTCGGCTCTGAGAATCGGGCTAATGAGTTTGAACGCCGGTAGTGAGAGCCCTATAATAGAAAGAAATATCAATGCATTGCGAGCGTAATCATTTACTCTTGTAATGGACAGAGTTGAAGAAAACTGTGCAGATGAGCACGTTGCAAGGCTCCAAGAAGAGGAATGACGTGATTTGATGTAGCGTGCTTCACAGTCCCATAGCGGTGGCACTGTATGAATCATGCGTTAAGAGGGCTCACCAGCTACGAGGCAACTAGATTTGAACTTTTTCTCTCGATAGATGGAAGCACTTAAGTACCACAAAAAGAGGGAACTTATATTTTCTCTCCAGGTCTGTAAATTCTACCGCGACAACTCCTTGACCGCGCCACGAACGTATTAGTTCTTCCGCGAACAAAAAGTAGGGCCGAGAACTTTCCGTGTATATCCTGCCAAAGCTGGGAGACGGAAGCACAAAAAAATAACCGGTCTCAAGGGGTGGTGGTCATAGAATGGACCTTTTTCCAGTAACCCACCACTCAGCTGCCACAAGGAAAAGTATGTTCTCCGGTTTGGGACCCCCCTAAGCTCCCTCGCATATTTTCAGCGAAAATACATTTACAATAGTAGGGTGGGGTATACAACCTGTAGTTAGAAGCAGTGCTTGTTTCGCCTAGCCAGAAGAGATAAGTGTGACTCATCTTCTGACACACCTTGGGAACACATCGCCTTCGGCACTCCGGCCAGCTATTCCGTATTCCGCGCATTCCTCCATCGCCACTCGCGATACAAGCCAGGTGACCATGTACGAGTGTGGACGCCGATTGGACGACGCGACCTCAGTGAAAAACTTTTTGCGCTCTCATTGTTTGCGCTTTCCAGTGTTTATTTTGCATTGTCTTTTCTGTTGTTGGTCCTTTCTCACCTTGATGTAGGCTGTTGCACTGCCACAGATAGTTGTCCGCGAGAATAGCGCGAAATCGCAGGTGATTGGCAAGTGCCTCAGTAATGACAGTCAGTCGACGCCATTAGCCCTATTTACATAAACCCGATAGCGACGGGTCGATTCGGTGGCCGGGTTGAGCATGGTCAATCCAACTCAACCAGTGCATGTTTACATGAACTCGATTTTATCGATTCGAGACCGGTTGAACTGTAGCGACACCAAGCGTCGAGCAAGCAGCAGCAGCCTCCAAGATTGAGGCGCGCCATCGCGGTATCGGAGGCGCGACGGCGCACGTGAAAAACAAGTTCGCATTTATCCTCCCCCTCTTAATAACCCTGCTTTTCGATTCGACAGCGTTTGCAAGCACATCGGGTCAGAGTTGAGTTGAGTCGCCTACCCCTGCGGCGGAGTTTACTGGACCCGACCCGTCGACTCCCGCCTCAGCGCGCGTTTACATGAACCCAGTAGCGGTTTTCCGCCCGATAACTCAACAACCAGGCGTGTTGGGTTCATGTAAGCGCCGCTTTTTTCTCGAGGACCTCCTATTAGGAATATTCGCAGCTGCATTCTTGACTTGTATCCACACCTGGGTTACTGCGCCCCTGCGCTGGGCAAGGAACAATTCTGTTCTCCCACACTGTCCTGAATAGGGAGCCTCCTTCCTGTGTTTTGGCACTAACAATGCCCTATTGTGTGGCTGCCGGGAGGGGAAAGGGAGGCGCTTTTGGGTGTGGCCTTGCATCCCACTTCCTTTCCGCACCAAGAGCTCCAGCAAAAAAGAAAAGCAGAAATCCTTTCCGAATTCAGCCCAAGCAAGAAAAAAGGAAAGAAAGAGCTCTAGTCCTTCCAAGTTCTGAGTAAGATCCTGCGCGCGCGAACACAGACAACCAAGACGTTGGTGGTAGAGTACAGTAGCGACGAAATATTCTTACGCCAGATAGAGCCACGTCGCGCTAGTTAAATTTGGCGCGAATTTCAAATCCCCGCTGGAAAGGCATACATAACTTTCACAGCCTGTAAAACGCAAACACTAAGCTAGATATTGATGGAAATTGGGGCTTGACAATGAACGAAAAAAAGGGAGGAAATATTGCAGACGAAGTTCTAATATTTGGCTTAGTTTTTTCACGAGATCACATGAAAGACCGACATATCTAAAAGTGCCATTTTTCTGGATATTTACCTATGATTTGTAAAAAAAATGAAGCTTAAAAAATAATATCTGTCCGCAACATTTCCTCCATTCACTAAAGAAGAAAACGCTGTCACAGACCTCATGAAAATAGAGATATCTTTAGACACGCTACAGCTTCTGAAAGTTCCCATGTATTACCTAAGGGTACTGTCACTGGTGAAGCCTCTTAAGGGCGACGCGCTTAAATCCGATATTGCGCGTGAATAACAGCAAACTCGAGAGGTAAAACGCTACACTCGTAATTGTGTCGTGCTCATTTTCGAAAATATCGCCAACAAAAAGAGTCAAAGCGAAAACTAAAATGTTTCTTTCCTGAGTTCGTTCCTACAATTAAGCTCCAACGGGAGCTCTCCAATTTTCTTTTTATTTCTTCAGCGTAGCGTGCTTGTACTGCGGGACATGCCCCAGGCAGTCACTGGCTGCATTATGCGTCGGAATCCGCTTTTCCCCATGCACAGCCAACCTCATCCGGCATTCGCTTTGTAATTTACGAAATGCTTTTTTCGCAAAAGACCTCAGCAAATCACGCCACAAGGTTCGAAAATTCTCCGTTCACGGCTGTTTTTTTTTTATGCGATATTGTAACCAAGCGATGCGCTCGCATGCCCGCGAACCAATTGTTCCCAACCTGCCCTCAGTGGACACCGCTTCCACTTCATTCTATCCCGCAGGGCACCGTCATGGCAGCGCTGACATAACTTGTCTCGGCCACTTAGTGGGGAGTCCCAATTAAGACTTCACCCACAGTTCGTCGGGGCAGTCTTTCCAACCGGTTTGGTTAATTAGCGTAATCTCCCTTCCGAGCCAGTCTGTTCGACTGCAGAGCCTTCCCCGGCCCGGTCGAAGCGGAGCGAGAGAGAACAAAGGCCACCCAAAACGGCCTCGCGCCTTTCAGCGGTGCCGCCTTTGTTCGAGGCACCCCAGGGTACGCTGCGTAATATAAGCCCATACGCGCGCGGGTCTCTCGTTAGTCGCGGCGCCCATACGTTTCGAAACAGGGCATAGAAGCCCCGAGCAACGGCGACGTCACCCCTGTTCTTCCTTAACCCGAACTTGGGACACATGCACAAAGCCCGTAGTGTTGCCAGACGCTGGCGGCGAAGCTTATTGTCGGCCGGGCAATGGAGCTATATAGTATGGCAGCCGTTGGTCACAGTATCCGTTGGCGCTTAGGCTTAGCTCACACATTTTACGCAGACGAATCTCTGCATTACCATTTTGTTCCAGCAAATGGCAGTGCATTTACGAATCTGCTTCAATTATTTTTGTCACACTATCGCGGTGTATAGTTGAACCGTCAGAGGGAAAGCACAACCTCACGGATGACTACTTCGATACTCACGAAGTTGGGAAGAAAATTAAGGGGACACTTAATTACAAAACGTGTTTAAAATGCTGTATCTTTAAAGCCTTAAGTCCGCTCGGCCTGCTTCTCCTCGCCACTGCTGCTCGTCGCACGCGCTCAGCCTGTGCAGCCGCCGATACTCAATCCTCAGCGACATAGCTCCGTGGTCGCCCTCTCCGCTTGGAGGGATTTTTCACTACAGTAGACACACGCGATGTTCATCCTGGCTCCATTCGATGCTTATACGCGGAGCTGCCTGTCTAAACATGTCTGCACACAACGAAGCGCGCCTGCCAACTGCCAGCCCACGTGCCAACTCGCCCGTGTCACGTGATCTCATGAGGCCATGCACTCCGTCGACCAATCGGAAAATTTTTCACTTGTGCAATATTATTGTATTAAAAATCACTGCTACATAACGATACGGCATTAAAGTTCTTCCTGAATGTCTTATGTTTGGCAGCTGCTTCTTGTTGACACTACTTGTCAGCTAAGGAGTCTTGTAGCGATTAACTGTCGCGCACAGGCCTTTTCTATTTTTCTTTGCACACTTGCCTGTGGTATAACAAAATGGTCTTTATTAATAATCTAGAGGAGGCTGCCCTCCAGAACACAACGCACGAGCCACCTTCCTCACCCCACATGTCCAACATTCTTGGACAAAAATTTTGAATACTGGAATATTGTAAGGCATTGTTATATAAATATTGAAGGCAATGGTACCTTCTTCCTATGAGTAGCAAGATCTTTCTTTTAAAGTGTTGCTATCGATCGTATCGAACAGTTAAGACTGCCATAGAAAAAAAAAATGGGGAACGCTTTTGAGGTTAGAGAAAGCGTTAATAGCAAAAAGAAATACAATCTTGCCAACGGGACACCTGCGGATATATTCATTGCTATAGCGAAATCTTACAATATATCAAAAAACCGCGTTCATAAACTGGTTCCGCTCAGAAATGCTTTTGTCCAGAATTGCTGGGTATGACCCCTCAGCTAGGTGTCCACCCATCATCCCTTTTATTCTCGTCCACATTCCCCTTCCAGTAAAATTTTGTCGCTTAGAGGAAAATTATCTAAGTAACCACCGAGTGCAAATCCAACTGCTATGCAAGCTTTCTCGCATCAGGTTTCATGATCGCCCTGTCAATTTTAACTCGATAGCGTTAAGTAGCTCGGGTCGCAGGAAAACCGGCGTCGCCATTGGCATCGTAGACAGTAAGCGAAAAATTGCGAAAAATCCCCAGAGAAGCAACCTAGGAGGCAGGTTTGTCACCTAGGTCACTTGACATTATGACGTCATCACAGCCTGCCCACCTGACTGTGAGCAAACTGCCCACCGTCGCCGGTGGAAGTTAAATTAATGATTGCTCGCTGGGGAACTGCAACCTGGCCCATCGGTGGCAGCACGTGCCACCGCAGGGCCATGGCGCACCGCTTAACCGCAGCACCATTGCGCCAGAAGGAATATGAGAACTCTTGGGTGTCTATAAATCCACAGTAGAAAACAACCTTCCTCATGTATGGGAATTAGCCCAAAACGCTATCGCGTCATAGCCTTAAGACGGAGCTAAGTGTCACCTCCATTTTTTTTTCACGCTTTCGAAACAAACGTCAATTGCGTGACGGGGCTCTTTTTCGTCAAATGGTGTAGTCAAAAAAAAAAAGAAGACCACGCACAGCAGTCCGACGTATGGTGATCACGAGATGGTCAGCTGCCCACTCGAGTGAACGCGCAAGCTCTTCCAATTTCACTCGCTCTCAAGACGGCATCGAGGCAGGCAGCTGTACCCGCTAAAATTAGTCGGTCCTGGTGTTATTCTTTCGCTTTTCTACACTTTTGTTGCTCGTTTGTTTTGAGCGTCTTTTGCCTTTTTGGGGCAAAACTCTAAAGTGCTATTGATTCTCGCTCCAAAGTTCGGTTCGCTGTCGCTACGAGTCCCGTCGCATTATGAAGAAATATGCCGCTCTTGCTTCCTAATTCATCCTCACTTTCTACAGCGGTGGCGGCGGCCGCGGTTTCATCCATAGTCGCCACTCAGCAGCCTAAATTTAGGGTGCCCGGCTTTTTCCAAGTGGCGGGAGGAGGCATTGATTGAGGAATGAATACCGACTAAAGGCACTCAGTACGCGTTTCTTGTCACATGGCATGGTACGCATAATTTCTTCTTTTCTTTTCTTGGCAGGGGACGGGGGGAGGAGGCGCTAATGCAGAGTAGCTGCTCTGCACTGGTGCCAGTCGCGAATATCCGCGCATAACAAGAGAGAGAAACAGCCCTCGCCTATCGCCTAGATTTTGCTTTTCGGGTCCGAGGGACAGTGGCGGAACTTTAAGTTTTACGTACGTCACAAGCCTTCGATCGATTAGCAGATGTTGCGAAACTAAACTTCTTAGCTCTTGTCTTTTTTGGCAAAAAGCGACACTCTGAACAACCATACTTTGAGAACCCATTCCAAGGCGAAACGAAGTTAATTTTGACTATACATCTACACTTCGGGATGGTACTTATACCAGATACTATTCTATACCATTCGGCCGCACACCTCATATTGCGTGTAGTAGGCAACTATAGCCGTAGTGACACTTTTTGCGTGATAAACGCTGTTGGTTGCATAGGATGTGACAACGGAAAGTCCCAGGTTGCCTGCTGGCCAGTCCAGGATGGGAGGACCGTGGGCGCCCTCGAAAATGTATCGCATCTGTCCACGTGATAAAGGTGTGGCTCACCCCTGTGTACCTTCAGAACCTTGTATCATGGGTTCAAGGATTAATTCCAACTATTACCGCTACGTTTTAGTCCCGAAGGAAGGCGGGAAGTCTGGCTGCTTCATTAAGAAGAGATAATCTACGAATAGTAATTGTACAGTGACTCAAGGACGCATACACACAGAAAAGGAATGCCAGCAAAAATTTAAAGGAATTCAAATCAAGGTTGCAAACTAATTGGGCAGGCAACCTTAGATTGCTGCTATTAGTTTATATTTATCCGGCGTATGTGACGCAAGGTATTTCGAGGTTTATAGGCCGTTCGTTGCTTGTGGACGCGGAATACGACGATGGTCTGCACATATTGATCGGGGGCATCGACATGAGAGCTTAGTGAGTGCTTCGAATCAATACCGCGTTTACCGCTCTCCCCAGCGCACACTCTCGAGGGAGAAAGCTCTCCTTTACAGTCAGCTACAGACAGATAATGTCCCCTCCTCTCATTCCTAAACCGACATGCCCACCATCCTACCGACTCAACCCCCTTGCTGTAGCGAGGCGGGATTCTGGCATAGATTAACAACGTACGTGAGCAGCGTTTATTGATTTCAGATTTGACGCGCCACAGGGTTTACTAATCACAGAGAATATTATTCTCAGTATTTTGTACAAACTGAAAATATTCGTTGTATGGGCATTATACAAGATGACTACTGCTGGACGCACGAAGTTATTTTGCTTTGCACGCAACTAGGTTATATACTTGCCTTTCGTATTCTGCTTCCGTTGGGTGGCCAGTAAAAGAATCGACATTCAGAACGCGAATCATCTGCACCATTACTTCCTGTAGGATTGGTTGCGGTAGTAACTGATGACACCTGCTTAATGCGCCAAAAACACTTTCCGTTTTTATCCCAAAAGTGTGTAGGGAAAGTATACACCCACGCAGCAAATCATAATATTAGGCGGTCCTGACTAAGCACCAGCTTAGCACTTCGACTCATTAGCTCTGAACAGTTGTTATCGGCTTCATCTGCTCGCAAAACCAGAAAATCTGAACAAATGCTTCTAGTTCGTGCGTCTCGCACATCGTGTTGCTTATTGCTGAACATCGAAAATTCCCGCAGAACTTTGAACCTTTTGTACAGTCCGTTGATATCTCAAGGCTGTCCGAACTAGTCGGTACGAGTGCACGAAGCACTTTATAATACAGATTCTTCAGCACGTAGGAAGAGTAGGCTATCAGTATCGACATCTTTGCACGCCGTCTCACCGCACTCTAGTTTTCTGTCAGCTACAAATGACAATATTTCCACTGACTTACGCGGTGTTCGCTACTGACGGCCGACAGATGGCCCTAGTTGGTAATGCGCATAAAGGGCCAGGAAACCTGGGCATGTCAGCCTCCCTGGCCAGCTCTTCCTGCCGTGTCTTTCTGTGCAAATGGAACAGGCAACCACGAGAGCAGAAGTCCTTTTTCATCGTTTAAGTCCTCATAAAATTATCTAGTAGAAGTGAGGAAAGGTATCCTGCATAAGAGAGGAACAGGCTGAACAAAAATGTGTTTAGGCGAGTTCGCTTATGACACATTTAAAAAAAAAACAAGTGTAAGTAGCGTGCCGAAATGCAGCTGCATAATAAGAGGTCGTGGTGCTGAGACATACGTCGGTCTCGTACCCGTACAGCGGGTCTGTAATTCTTGGGTGCACTGAAGAACATAACTAATCATCAGGAGCAAAACAGTAGCTGACGTAGACCATGTAAAAAATTTTGCTTCCTACTCTCCACGAATGCCTACCTTCTCCGTAGCTATCTTTATCTGATGGCACTTCATACATGCATGCCATGCGAGGACATCACCAAAAGAGGACGCGTGTATACTTCCAAACTCCAAGCGTTTGCCAAATATGCTAAAGTACTGCACCTAGCCTGAATGAGTGGCTATTTATCTATTGGTAATTATTCAGAAAAAACGCCCTGAACAACGACCACCTGACACACTCAAAAGCACCTAGGCGACTTCTCTAGAAAGTCCGCCAGGACCCTAGTGATACCCCTGCCGACCCACATCTGTATAGGATGAGCAGACTTCTCGGTGACATGAATGTTTATGACTAGAAAAGGGAATAAAGCAACTTTAACGAGATGTGATAAGGATGACATAGTAAGCTATTTTTATCATTGGAGCATATAGACAGGCTTAAAATAAAATAATTCGTTTTAAATGCAAGGCAATGCCTGTGGCGGTAAACTAAGAGAGAACATTGAAAAATTACTCCTGTCATGTGCGTCTTCGTGACAGTCAATCAAGGCCAAGAAGATAGAAGGCACACGAAAGGGTTACACTACTGGTACTATAATTTCCGCCATACTTACATACAGCGAACACAGTTGAACTCAATTCACCGACGTGTTCGCATCGACAGTGAATGTTCTTAGCACACTGATTTCCTCAAACGCAGAGCCCCACAGCCAGCTTCCTCCACGGATGGCCGAATATCGAAGCACGATTCAAGTGGAGCAAGGGGATCGAGCCCTGTTGCCGTGCCTGGCACACGGGCACCCTCCTCCGAGGCACCACTGGTTCCGCCTCACCGGCAGCCGCCTCCCTGGTGGCACCTCGCTGGAACGAGGTTCAGCGCACGCTGCAGACGCGGCTGTGGCTGTAAAGGCCTCCGACAGGGTGTCTTTGCTGCCCGGAGGAGCGCTGCTTCTGCACACGGCCCTCGTCCAAGACGGTGGCAGATACCTCTGCGTGGCCAACAACTCCGCTGGTGAAGATAGGGCCCATATGGAGTTGCTCGTCGCTGGTGAGTGACGGCGTCCGCTGCACTAGGCACGCTTCAAGCAAGAAAGGTTACCTTTACTTAAAGTTATCACAATCAAAACTCTGGTGAAGTATCCTGAGTATCGAGCAGAGACTCGCCGCAGTTCGTTCATGGCTGAGGCTTTTGAAGCAGTGAAGCATGCTATTTATTAGCGATGTTATTCAAGATACAAAGGACCTCTTTATTGTCTAGCAGTGTTTTTTTTTCACGTGATGATATTTCATTTTCGAGGCTATCGCTAATTTGCTATCGAGCAGTCTATCAAGTGCCTAGTGGTACCCCCGCAGGCCCACATTTGTGTAGCATGAGCAGACATCGCGTCGTTATTCCTTCTGATCACTGCGGTTTCAGTAATGCCTCGAGTATAGAAGTTCATTATTCGACTTTAGCGAACACTATCGACCAGAATTTTCGATTATGGCTGTATATTTGGAGAGAGCAGGGGTGCGAGGACGGCGACGCGAGCGTGAGAGAGAGATAACGAGCGAAAGGCGAGGAGGAAATCGTGGCGGCGTCGGTCGCCGCGCAAGGCTCCTGGTGTTCCTCTAACAGCCGTCTCTGTAAAACAACTATTCCCTCAATGGCGCGTTTTTCATAGGTGGTTCTAGTTGAACACAGCTCGACACGTCGGAGATTTTTCTATCGTGCCTTGCCAGTGACCGTTTTCCCAAATGCACAGCATCCCTTACGGCAAGTTCACAAAAATCTGCGAACTAAGAGGCGCGCGCAAGCGAGGCTACTTTTGAAACTCTTAGAGGACACTGGTCTTCAATGGTTGTGGTAGATGTTATATTTTGTTTAAACTGCGGCAAAGCCGGAGCAGCTACTAACGTTTTAGGTGTAACTGTAATCTCGCCTGTTCCTTTAAGCCACTACCACCCTAAACTGTTTCCTCAGTGCCGCTGTCGGCGCGCATCGAGCCTCCAGTGCAAGTGGTCGACGTGGGCAGGGGAGCCAACCTGAGCTGCCGGGTGGCAGGCCACCCCGTGCAAGGAGTGCTGTGGACGCACAACGGCAGCCCCGTGCCGTCCTTCTACTCACCACCCTCATCCGCTTTAGTGCCCGGCGGTGGAGGCAGTTCCAAGACATCTGCTGGTGTCGCCTCTTCCCGCGTCACTCTTCTGTCGCGAGACCTCCTTCACGTGTCAGCTGTGGAGCATCAGGACGGCGGAATGTACCAGTGCCTAGTCTACAATGAGAGAGACTCCGCACAAGGATCTTCGCAGCTCGTCATAGGAGGTAAAGCCTGATACATACTCCCTGGACAACATTGAGTGGCGGCGTTCGTTTCGCCATGGTCGTCTTCTATTACTGTGCGCTAATGTAAAGTGTACACACTACGACAAGCTCTCTGGATTATTTTGCATTCTGGGGGCATTGTTCTGACAATGATGACATCGGCATTGCTTTCATATCAGACAAAACCAATGTTTAAGTAGTAAATTTAACTGGCTGCTCCACCAGGAGCAGAAAGTTTGTAGTAATTTAAGTACGCTTAGACACAGGAAAAACACTATTCAGTAAGCTGTAATGAGGAATTAGTCACCCCCTTACCTGACTAACACGGTGCCGTTGAATATTATCCCACGTGTTACTGCCTCTGTGTGCTGAAGTTTTAGGTGTCATGTTCTTGCAAAACATAAAATTCGGACACTAAGATCGAGCAAGCACCCCTCACCAAATTATGACAATATACTAGCGGAAAACTTTCTGTTGCAATGCAGACAAGGCTAGACGGAAAAGGGGGAGGAGATAGGCCTCTTCCCACGTGTGACTGCGCCGAGTATCCGGCCTGTAAACGATTTTTTTTCCTGTTTTACTTTATTTCGACAATCTAACACCGAAGAGGCTACTCGGTCGCGGACGCAGTGCCCTGACAGCCCCTTTCTCTCACCCCGCCTAATGCTATAATCGCGAGGGGTGCATCACAGGGTGGTTCACTTGTTGACCGCGACAGGGGGTAAAATCCCTTGTGCCTGCTTGTTGCCCTCCTCCCTGCAATCTTCACAACAATATTCTGCCGCGGAATGATACTTGCGTTTCGGTCCTCCAGCCTTGGTTGCAGCGCCACTGAAAGTTGTCCCAGAGTATTAGCCATGTTCACAACCTAAAGGGGCCGCCTCAGTTTCTCCAAAATGGCGGCGCTGCAAAGGACTGCTTCTGGGCGCGTCCTATGTGAAAGGGTGCGTGTTTTAAAATTTTAGGACATAAGTCGCGCTTGTTTTCCGAAGGTGGTTGCCGGGCGTGAGTCATATTCCTCGAGGGTGCAAAGAAATAAACCAGAGACAATGAAGAAATTGCTTTTTGGAGTGTGAAAACGGCTGGCGCATTTTTAAAAGAATGTAAAATAAAAAATATGGGCGTTAGAGACTTGTACAAAGGTAAATTACAAAACTAGAAGCGCGATTCCTGGCACTAAACGCTACAGGTAAGCACGTCTCAGCGACTGTCATGCAGCTTGCACGGAAAACAAACTAGAAACGTTCTCATTGTCGCATGAGTTCCATTGCTGAAGCTGCCCCCGTTTTAAGCTTTTCGTGCCCATAAATTTTAATGAGCATGCGCAAGTTTAGATACTAATTTAGGTTTTTAATCGTGCGTATGATTGTACAGCGAGAATGTAAGACATCCTTCCGCGCGCACAATTGTATCGGAGCGACAGCACCTTGTTCTTTCTGTTTCCTCGTAAGC